>JAKUBJ010000007.1:0-233309 GCA_030566855.1 Tortispora sangerardonensis | reverse complement strand
TTGTTGGAATTGCCATTACAATGCTTATTGGTTTTGGTATTGTCGTATAGCAGGTGAGTTTTTAAAATCTAAAATTGGAGGGACCGTGTTGTTCATCAGAGCTGGTATCGGTAACACTATGCTTCGAACATTCCTTTAGCCATGTATAAGTGAATGGTTGTGTTTTGTATGTTAATGTTGAAGCTATTTTGTGATATTGATCACCTTTGTTTTAAGGTGTAGTTGCACCACAAAATATGTTTAATGTCTTTTCGGCTTAAAAAAGCGCTATTCTAACAGAACGGTTTAATCAAGAACTTGATTTTGAAGTATAAGTATTGCTAATAGCTAATACCAAAGGAACAGAATATGCATATATTAGAAGAAATGTTGGAATGTGTACTGTGAAACAAATGGGTTTATATGTTAAGTTTGGTTGCACGACGCAATAGAAAGATAGGCAACGCAGAATTGTGAGTATTTCCAGTTTAAGAAATCTAGAGTATATAAGTATCGAAACGGGCAAGAAAGTGGGATATTATTAGGAAGGGTTCGTATTCTGTGATTTTTGAATCAGAATAAGGGTGAAGATGCTCGATTAGGAAATAAGTGTTGATGAAAGGGACCTTGACAAAAAATATACATAAGAGGTGGGAGTAACATTGTAGTTGGTGCAGTTTTAGGATTAAATTGAAACTTTAACTTCAAAAATTGAATGATTTTGAAAGCATTATTCAGAAGCACATTTGCATTTTATTTTATGAAGTATAAGGAATTGGATTATGATTTTTAGATACACATGTAGGGAATCCGGACTAATTGGATATTCTGAAGGTAACAGGACGATTGGACATCTGTTGCTATGGACTTTGGTTTGATTTGTAATTTCTAACTTACAAACCTTATTTTATTTTTTTTTGTAAATCCTTAAATTACAGATTAAAATTTTATCAATGTTGTGGTTAATATAATTTATAGCGTTTACTTATTACCAGTTGCGGCCATATCCAGCAGAAAACACCGTTCCCCGTCCGATCAACTGTAGTTAAGCTGCTGAGAGCCTGCTTAGTACTCTGGTGGGAGACCACAGTGGAATCGTAGGTGCTGCAATTTTTTTTATACTTTGCCCCCTTGTACAGCTTGATATACTCTTATATTATTTTTATTTTATTTTCCTTGTAAAATAAGAAATTAATCGTTTATAGTTGAAATTGTTTTTATTTTTGATATAAGAATTACGCTTGTTTTTAGGGGAAAATTAAAGGAAGTAGCTGAATTTAGTTAAAGGAAAGAGACACGCAGATCCACCGATCGAGGAAGGTTAGCAAGTTAGCAATTTGTAGGACTATCCTATATATATTTCATTTTATTTATAAAACTAGTAACCGGTTATATAGAATAGTCATTTTATTTTGGCGTATTAGGATAGCAGGTTCTTTCAGTTAAAAGACATGAGCTTACCTTATTATATAAGCGATATTATATCTACAGTTTGTGCCTGTGTTTCATGCTTTCCTAAACCTATCATAAAGATAAATGGACAGCAATTTGAGATTGAAAGTATTCTAGGTGAAGGAGGATTTTCATTTGTTTATCTTGTGAGATCAGGAAATGGTACTCTGTATGCTTTAAAGAAGATAAGATGTTCTTTTGGGCCTGAGAGTATCCAAGCAGCTATGAAAGAAGTAGAAGCATACAAGCTGTTTAATTGTAGAGAAATTATTAAAGCTATTGATTCTGCAGTGATACAAGAAAGAGATGGATCTAAAGTTGTTTATATTCTTTTACCTTATTATTCTAAAGGTAATTTACAAGATGCTATAACTAAGCATATTGTGAATCAAACGTACTATAAAGAGTCAGAGATATTGCAGATGACTTATGGTATCGTGAAAGGATTAAGAGTGATGCATAATTTTAGTTTATCAGAAGGAGCACAAAGAGGTGTACCAAGAGGTATGATATTTACAGAGGATGATCCTTTAATGGATGAAGGAGAAATAGAAGACAACACTAGTAGTGAAGTAAGTGTTGAGAACCCTTCTACTCATTATGCACACTATGATTTAAAACCTGGAAATGTTATGGTTTCAGATGATGGTGAAATGGTGTTAGCAGATTTAGGATCATGCAGAAAAGCAGATGTTCGTATTTCATCAAGGAAGCAAGCATTAGAGATGCAAGACTTTTATGCAGAAAATTGTACAATGCCATACCGTGCACCAGAACTTTTTGATGTTAAAACAGGAGCTCAATTAAGTGAAGCAATAGATATTTGGAGTTTAGGATGTACCATATTTGCACTAATGTATTTGAATTCACCCTTTGAAATGTTAGCAGCTTCGAATGGTGCAAGTTTAAGTTTAGCTATTACCAATGGAAGGATGAAGTTTCCTGATACACCAAATTACAGTGAAGATTTGAAGAAATTGGTTACAGATTGTTTGAATGTGGCGGCCGAGAAGAGACCAAAAGCTGGAGAGATTCTTTCACGCATAGAAAGTATAATGGAATAGTAGAAAAAATTATGACAAGAAATTTGATTTAAAAAGGAAGGCAATTTTATATAGATGCTAAAGAACTTTTTATAAAATGAGAATATTAAGTGATGTATCATATATCCTTTTTGAAACCCAAACGCTTACGACCTTCAAAAATAAGACGATCAGCAGTTGCAGCTACAGCTAGAACACCACCTACAGCAGCACATACAGCAGAAATAAAAGCCAAAAAAGTCTTTTTACGTTGCTCACGTTGGATGACACGCATACCAGATATATCATATACAAAGAATACACCAGGAGAACCACCTTGCATATGATAAGTATGGGGATGATCTTCATCCCTTCCACCAGAAAGAGATCTTTCATGAGCGGTTACAGAATATTGATTAGTCATAAAAGGAGGTCCATGTAAAGGTCTAAATTCAGTTGATATGACCTTTACAAAATAAGTATAAGCAAACATAACTTCATTAGTCGTAGCAGCAGTTCCATCTAAGGGATTAAGAGATATATGATTAAGATTCGTAAGAGATTCTTGAAACTCTGGACCAAATCTAAGTTCATTAATATAATGCGATACATGATGAGATTCACCTTTTTTTGCGTATAAACTTAAATCATGTGCATGTCTTCCAGCATTTAGAATCGATTCGCCAGGTACAAAATGAAAGTTACCTTTAACTTTCTTTACAGCAATATTACCAGCAACCATGCAGCCACCTATATTGTCAAACTTTTTCTTTTCAGGATACTTTTCACGTACACATTGTTCAAATTCTGAACCATCTTCAAAACCCCATGTTTTTTCTCTATAACGACGTATAATATCTTCACAGCTATTACAACAGTCATCTTCAGAATTAGCAGTACCATAACAAGGACCACAGTATCCTTCAGGGTATGGTTCGACAGTTTTTTCAATTTCAGAGAGTCTATTATTTTCATCGAATATACTTTCCGAATCAAGTAAGCGTCCATCATTATCCAATCTTGTCTTCACAAGACTATTCGTAAGTCCTGTCTTTATATCACCTGTAACATCTATAACATCTAATGATAATAATCCACATGGTAACTCTGGAAATGTGACATTTAAGAATATAGACATATCTTCACCTCTTTCTGTGTCTACAACAAGTTCAGGCCTATACTCTGTAGATAGATAGTCTCTGAACTCTGATAGGAAAAGCGATATAATAGCAATAAGTGATACAAGTGTAATTATACCACCTGAAGATGTACGAATTCTTGCATCTTCTGCCGTTTTTACAAAAAGGTCATAAGCCCTTAAAGGGTTTTTCATTTTTGTGTGTGTGGTGGTGTAGTTTAGGATGTAAGTGTAACGTGTACTTGTACGTTTTTTTCTCGGTGAAGCGAGGACGAACTAAGTAGTTCGTGATAAAAATATCCCATAGCAAGCTACAGTGAATTTAGTAACGGTTATGTAATTGTAAATGTCATTATATTATGTGTACTGTGTACACTTTGTGTAATTATACCATGTACAAGCTGTGTAATAGTGTATATTCATTGCACTTCTTGCAGTTGTGTAGTGTTGCAGTGGTGAATCTCACTGCAACTGCTCTATGCGCCTATACCATTCCTCATACATATCTTCGCTATACCCTCCATTCTGAGTACATATATTTAAAGCCCATAGCAAATCATCTGAACTCAAATCTCTAACTGCTGATACTCTATCCAATATCGCATCCATAAACATAACACTAAATTCACGTGAATTCGTATCATAATATGTCATTAATATCGCTATCAAACTTTTCATATCTTCAATATCATATCTTGAACTCCTTATTAATCCACAAATTCCTGAAACAACAGCTGAAAATGGTATTAATCTATCTCCCTTAACCACTTTCTCATTATACTCCAAACAGAACTCCAAAAATTCTTTACTTTGCTCATAATCAATCATAATCTCACAAACTTTTAAAAAATCTGTCCTAACTCTATACTCAATAGCTAACCTCAATACTATCTTAAAGTTCCCTTCATTAATCATATGCTTACATATCTCCCTTATTATACTAATATCATACCCCTTGGAATTTTCTTTTAGCATCGTTAATGCTTTAATACCATATGCTTGATATTTATCTATCGCAAGCATTCCGTATATTCCTTCAATACAATCCCCAAGCTTCGCTTTAACTCTTTCGGCTCCCATACTCTCCATCACATAAACAAAAAATGCCATATCTTCTCCATACTCAGCTTTCTTCTCTTCTTCATATAGTTTAGATACAAGCTTTAAGTAATATCCATAAACTATACTCAAACTTATATTATCCTTACCACACTTTCTTGTCAAATTAACAATCGTAACACTTCGACTCTTTCTAGGCATATTCACCAGTATATTAGTCAACTCAACTTCAAGTGATTTATTTAAATTCACCAATTTAATATTAGCAGCTATACTTATTGCATCAAAAAATCTTTCAAATTCTTTTGACTCAGTACAGCTACCAATATTGCTAGTAATATAAAGAACAACTTCATCTCTTTTCCTCACATCAATAGATTTTAAAACAGTTTCAAGAAACCCTTCAGCATTAGCACTATACATTAACGGTATAGTGACTTCTCCAAGGATTTTACTACAATTAATTTCTCTAAAACTGTTCTGATACTGCAAACAAGCATAAAACTTTTCTTCAACATCTTCATACCATGACAATATAGTAGACAATATTCTATTATCTATTAAAACTGTTCCATTATACATTCTCAAAATTTCTCCGAATTCTATAAAATTGTCTTGAACGTAATATAATTCCGTCATAACTTTAACCAGCATTTTTGGTATCCGTAATCTACTCTTGATCAATCGTAGCGCAAATTTACCAATTGCTTCTTGAGTATATGCATTCTGATATGTATGTAATCTTTTTAATAACATTAGCATATCCGGCATATCGGTAAAATGTGGT
The DNA here is from genome assembly GCA_030566855.1 of Tortispora sangerardonensis. Classification (NCBI taxonomy): domain Eukaryota; kingdom Fungi; phylum Ascomycota; class Trigonopsidomycetes; order Trigonopsidales; family Trigonopsidaceae; genus Tortispora; species Tortispora sangerardonensis. The sequence goes on along the minus strand of JAKUBJ010000007.1, from coordinate 227,872 downwards.
GTGAATCCTAAAAGAGCAGCACAGAAAGAATCATAATCCTCTTGTTCCCAATATTTACGTAGCAGAAGATTCAGCATATCAGCAGGATATTCTCCAGGCTTCAAATATAATATACTGTCAATTTGCTCCAGTGAATCAGCTTGATATACAGCAAGTTTTAATTCATAATAATAAACAGACTTACTTGCATAAGGTGTGCCTAGTTCAGTTAAGATTTGTGCAGCAAGTGATCTCCAATTGTTTAATAAACATGAAGTAATAAGATCTTCTATCATTGAATTAATTTCTACCCGAGGCTGTTTAAGTATAAGTTCAGGTAAAAGTGATAAGATATCTTGAAAAGAAAGGTGCATAACACATACTGATATTGCACGCGATACCATACCTTTATCTAATAGTTGTTCAACATATACAGTTACTGTCTTATAAGGTAAAGGAAGGTCATCAAGTTTATCATAAAGTTCATTTAGTATATCTAAAGAAACATTAGGACTATTTACAGAATTAAGAAACCTTGATCTTGAATCAGGATCTTCGAAGAATTGGCTTAAATAAGACCAACCAGTTTTGCGTTCTTTTGAGCTCAATGAACTATTAAGCCTATAAAAATTCCTTCTTGTATTAACATTTAATGTATTAAGTGATATCGAAATAGTAGGAACCTGTTTTTTAAGAAATAATCGGTGCCAAAAGAGCAATTTCGACATTCAAAAATTTCACGTACTTTTCGATCTCTCTTTTGGTATTTACGCTATTCCATGCAACCATTCTATTCTTAAAAATCACGTGAATACCTTTGATTTTCAATATGAAAATCAAGTATAAAAATCAACAGAACGTATGACCTTTTAATTGCTTTATGTACTCTTTTTCGTTTGTACAGATTTCGTATGTAAAGATCTCAGTAGGAAAGAGATACAAAATCTTATAAAAAATATATATAACAACCCTATTTTAGTGTTATTATTAATTTATAATATAGTGACAACTTAATATATAAGTAGGGTTAGTAACATACACGTTATTTTTCATGAATGGATGAAAGATATTTGAACTTCAGTCTCTATCAAATGTCTTCAGAACGTAGAAGAAAGAGGAGATGGGATGTCGGACCAAATGAAGTCGCTGATTCAGGGATTTCCATAGACTCTAAAAATCCTGTAACTGATTCAACAAACATCGATCTTGATATAACTCCTGTAGGATCTCCTGCTGCTGAGTTACTTACACCTACAAATGACGTACCATCAATGAACTTCTTCGACAATGAAGATAGTGATTCCGTTGTTGAAGATAGCAATTACATGATTCCCGAGGATCATATACCACTTGTATCTGAGACAATAAATGACTTAGAATTAGTATCTACTGATATGCCAGGTATGAATGATCTTCAATATTTAAAACCACAAGATGCTCGATACTTTTCAAAATTGTTTGACAAAGATATTAAGGCATCTGACTTGACTGCGAAGGAATCTAATGAATTACGTATAATGAGATTACTTCTTCGGATAAAGAACGGTAATCCTCAAACAAGGAAAGCTTCATTAAGACAGCTTATATCTAATTCAAGAAAATTTGGACCACATGCTTTATTCTCGCAGTTGCTACCTTTACTCATGGAATCTTCTTTAGACGAAGGAGAAAGACATCAACTTGTAAAAATAATAGACAGGATTCTTTACAAGCTAGATGATATGGTGCGTCCATATTCACATCGTGTTTTAGCTGCTATTGAACCATTTTTACTTGATAAAGATCAAATAACAAGATCAGAGGCAAGAGACATTATAGCTCATTTATCAAAGGCTGCTGGCCTTACTCATATGGTATCAACGTTAAGACCAAACATTGATAGCGATGATGAACGTACAAGAGATACTACTGCATATTCATTAGCTATTGTTGCTACAACTTTGAGCTTATCTCAATTTATGCCTTTTCTTTCTGCTGTCTGCAGATCAACAAAAAGTTGGCGTGCAGTTAATACTGGACTTAGAACTGTTAATGAAATAGCCAAACTTACTGGTGTAGCTGTTTTGCCTAATCTTACTGCTTTAGTTGAATGTACTGCTCATAATTTGAATGACGATCATTTAAGAGTAAGAATAAGTGCTGCAAATGCTATCAGTGCTTTAGCTATAGCTTCTGCTCCTTTTGGTATTGAATCATTCGATCTGGTTTTAAAACCACTTTGGTTAGGTGTAAGAAAGCAAAGAGGAAGAAGTTTAACTGCATTTTTAAGAAGTATTGGACATATAATACCTTTAATGGATGTTGAATATGCGAATTATTATACCAAAGAGTTAATAAATGTTGTAATAAGAGAGTTCAGCTCTCCTGATGAAGAAATGAAAAAAGTTGTACTTATGGTTGTTAAAAATTGTATAACTGCTGAGGGTTTAACAAATGAGTTTATTAAATCAAAGATAGTTGAACCTTTTTTTAAAGAGTTTTGGACAAGAAGGATGGCTTTAGATAAAAAGAATAGTACTGCAGTCATAGAAACTACTATGGCTATAGCTAATAGAATTGGAAGTCAGTCAATTATAGATCATTTGGTTCCTATATTAAAAGATCCATCTGAACCATTTAGATTGATGTCTGCTGATACTATAAATAAGATTATAACTGCATATGGTACTGCAGAGTTGTCTGATAAAATTGAACCTTTACTAATAGACGGCTTACAATATTGCATTCAGGAACAGCAAGCACCTACAAAGACTATATTGAATACTTTTGAAACTGTAGCAAATAGTTTGGGAATTCGAATGGATAGATATATAGATGATATATTTTCTATGATACTATGGAGACTTGACAATGCAATGCCATCTGTTAGAAAAGAAGCAGCCGAATTAGCTGCTAGACTTGCTGCCTCACTACATCTTACGCAAAGGAATGACCTCATTCAAAAAATTGGAACTGTATTATATGAACAATTAGGAGAAGAGTATCCTGATGTACTAGCATCTATAATTAATGCATTGAATGCTATTTTATCTGCAGAAGGAGTAGAAAACATGATACCACCAGTTTCTGATCTGATTCCAAGAATAACACCTATTTTACGAAATAGATTTGAACGAGTTCAAGAGAGTTCAATTAAAATTATAGGAGATGTTGCGAGAAATGGGCCTGAGACTATATCAGCACGTGAATGGATGAGAATTTGTTTTGAACTTCTTGAAATGTTAAAAGCCCCACAAAAATCTATTCAAAGAGCAGCCAATGATACATTTGGATACATATCACAAGCAATTGGACCTCAAGATGTTCTTGTAGCACTTATGAATAATTTAAGAGTTCAAGAGAGACAATTAAGAGTTTGTTCTGCAGTTGCAATTGGTATTGTTGCAGAAACATGTGAACCCTTTACAGTTATACCTGCATTAATGAATGAATACAGAGTTCCAGAGATAAATGTACAAAACGGTGTTTTAAAGGCTTTGTCTTTCATGTTTGAGTACATAGGAGAGATGTCAAAAGATTATGTGTATGCAATTACACCATTATTAGAAGATGCATTATTGGATCGTGATAAAGTACATAGACAAACAGCAGCAACAGCAGTTAAACATTTAGCTATTGGGTGTTCAGGACTAGGATGTGAAGATGTGTTAATTCACTTGTTAAATCTAATTATGCCTAATGTTTTTGAAACATCACCACATGTGATTGATAGAATTTTAGAAGCAATTGACGGGTTAAGGAATGCATTAGGACCAGGTATTATTCTTGAATACATAATTAGTGGATTGTTTCATCCTGCTAGAAAAGTTAGAACATCATACTGGAGAATATACAATTCAATGTATGTACAAAGCTCAGATGCTATGGTTCCCTATTATCCTGAAATTGAAGAATGTCCAAGAGAAGAGTTAATGACATGGTTATGAGATGAGATCAAAATAAAAAAAGCGAATGAATAAAATCGGCATTAATAATAAATTTCATCTTTTTCGTAAGGACAATCTGAAGATACATGACCCAATTTCTCACAGAGACTGCACCATTCTTCTCTGCCATGAGCAGGATCTTGTGATAAATTCAAAGATTGAAAAGAACTTTCAATAGTAGAAGGAACATTTGCTATAGAGCTTTTCAATTCTGGAACAGGAACATTTTGGCTAATTGAATCTGGCAAATCAGAAGAATACGGATAACTGGTGATACTATCACAGACATTCTTCTCTATCATATTTTCAAGTGAAGATATATTATCAACAAGCTCATTAATCCTTTGATCTTTTGATTGCAGAAGAGATTTCAGAGATTCTATTTCCTTTAAATATTTCGATAAATCATCTTCCAATTGAGAATTTAGAGTTAAAGCATCATTCAATTTCTTAGATTGAGATACTTCAAGATCTGATAATTCAGATTTTAAAATATCAGATTCTTGAATAGCTTCATCAGCTAGAGATTGAGCATTTGAAAGATCTATTTCCAAAGAAGATATTCTCTGTTTCAAATCAGTAATTTCTGCTGTCGAATCTTGATTATCAGTTGGTATAGCAATAGGCGCTGAAGACAACTGTTTTTCAAGTTCAGTTATACGAGACAGAAAAGCTAATTCAGCATTTTGAGAGCTTATACGAAGCTCTTCTATAGTTTCTAAGAAATTAGCTCTTTGATCCTCGAAAGATTCAGATTGATGTTGAAGTAAAGATTCCTTTTCACATAAAAGATCATTAAGATCAGCCAATTTATTAGAAAGAGATTCTTCAGGAATTGAAGCAGAGCTTGAAGTTTCAATTGAAAGTAACTTTGATTGTACAGTACGCAATTGAGCTTCAAGATCAGTGACCTTTTCTGATTCATTCTTTAGAAGATTACGTGTGTCATCTAAAGATGTAGTAAGAACGTTTATCATCGATTCTTTATCATCAATGGTTGCTTTAAGTTCAGACACAATTGAATCAACTCGTGATTTATCAGAATTAGAAGTAGATACAGTATTAGGAGCTCTTGGGTTACGAGGTTGAATCTGCGTAGAAATTCTTCTATTCAACGGTGCAGAAACTCTTCTATTTGACGATGCAGAAACTCTTCCATTTACCTGGGAAGATACGATTTTAGGAGCACTTGTAGATTTATTAGGTGGAACAGGAGAACCATTTGGTCTTACAGAAGGACGTGATCTTGGCTTAAGTAGTTGAGTTGGTGGTTTAGTTGGCGTAGGATTAAGTATTTCAAGCTTTTGTAAACCAATAAACATACCAGAATTCGGAGGACATTCAAAGTAAGTTGTTGCTTTGAATGATCCTGAATTTTTACCTTTACCAATAAAATTATCATCAAGACATATTCCAGCATAAGTACCTGAATGAGGTGGTACATCACCTAAATATTTAATTACACCAGTCATATTACCTGGTATAATTACACGATCACCTAAATTGAACGTCATTATGTTATATATACTTTATGACTCTTTTGTAAAAGTTTCTTTTGTTTACTTATTAGGCGTGAACCGCGTCTAAAGGATGTGTTTGGTGTAGTCCGTGTTGGTAAGTGAAAAAAGACTGGCATTGTGCGTAGAGTCACTTTTCAACTACAGAAACTACGCGCGCGCTCAAATCGAAGCAGATCAGTTTACAGCGCTTCGCATTTTTATACCCAAGAAACAATATGTAAATATAATAACTTAACTACTTTGTTCTTGTAGTGCTTTTTATAGTTTTTACAATCTTAATTGAATAACTTGGGCTATTGTGTGTTAATTATACTTATGGATATTCTTCTTAGTATGGGATAGTAGTTTGTGGGGTATGCAAAGGGAACGGTAAAGACGAGTAAGCAATATGGACCCTCTATTTTCACGAATTTTTAAGAATTTTTAACGATTCTTTTTGTATCATATTCGGACCCTGGATTTTTATTATTTTTTTTTGATAAAGGTAACTTACATTATTTATATTATGAGATATAGCAAGAACGATTTTCATTTTCATTTTCTTATTTTGATCCGGGTAAGTAATATAAAGAAAAAAAGTATAACAAAGTAAAAAAGTTATAGATTAAATAATATAGATTTAAAGTTTAGTTAATTAAAAGAAAATAATTAAAGTTGTAAAATATTGCAGAGTTACGGTGGAAGATCTACTTCTATAGTATAGAAATTAAGCAAAAAAAAAGTATTATAAATTATAAAATTAAATAACTGGTTGATATTATCCTATAGATAAATATGCATATTCTAAGATTATAAAAAAATAAGGCTTTGATACAAAAATATTGCTTTATTAGTAGTAATAGGAAAAGATAAGGACAGATAAAGTTTTTATCTTGGAAGTTTAAATGTGTTATACTATTCAAAAAAGTGCTGTTATTGGATAAAAGTTTTTTTTAAGAAAAATTTAAAGTTTAAAAGAGTGCGAAAAAAATTTGAGTGAAAATTTACCCTTTCTTGATATCAGTGGTGCAATCGTATATAAAAAAAGAAACTTTCTGTCTTCTTTTACCTCCGATTATCTATTCATTGTATCATTTTTGCTCTTTTTCTTTTTGTGTGAGTTTACAGAAAAAAAGAAGAAAAACGACCAAAAGTAAAAGGGCAATTATAAAACGAAATAAACAAAGGAGTATATTCTTTAATTTTTGTGTGCCTTCATTATTACAATGACACTTTTGCGTACTTTTAGCAAGGTATCAAAATTAGCATATCCTTGCAGATCTATCAGATCATTCAATTCCTTTAATTGTTTAAGATCATCAGAAAGAGCACCATCTGCAAATAAAGATGCTTATATTGGATCAAAATATTTACAACAAGCACGTGCACAGCAAGAATCAAATCTTGTCGATGTATCGAAAGTTTTAATTATTGGCTCTGGTGGTCTTAGTATCGGTCAGGCTGGTGAATTCGATTATTCTGGTTCACAAGCTATAAAGGCTTTAAAAGAAGCTAATAAAACTTCAATATTGATCAATCCAAATATTGCAACAAATCAAACTTCTCATGCTTTAAGTGATGAAGTTTATTATCTTCCTGTTACTGCTGAATATATCACTTATGTTATAGAACGTGAAAGACCTGATGGTATCCTTCTTACTTTTGGTGGGCAAACTGGTTTAAATGTAGGTATCCAATTGGACAAAATGGGTGTACTCGATAGATATGGTGTTAAGGTTTTAGGAACTCCAATTCAAACTCTTGAAACTTCTGAAGATCGTGATCTTTTCGCAAAAGCTTTGAAGGAAATTGATATTCCTATCGCTGAATCTGTCGCTGTAGATACTGTAGAAGACGCTCTTGCTGCAGCTCAAGAAGTTGGCTATCCTATTATTGTCAGATCAGCTTTCGCTCTCGGTGGTCTTGGTTCTGGTTTTGCTAATAACCCAGATGAATTAAGAAATCTTGCTTCTCAATCTCTTAGTTTAGCTCCTCAAATTCTTGTAGAGAAATCTCTTAAAGGATGGAAAGAAGTCGAATATGAGGTCGTACGTGATAGAGTTGGAAATTGTATCACTGTTTGTAACATGGAAAATTTTGATCCTCTAGGTATTCATACTGGTGATTCTATTGTAGTAGCTCCTTCTCAAACTCTTTCTGATGAAGAATATCACATGCTTAGAACTGCTGCTATTAAGATTATTCGTCATCTTGGTGTAGTAGGTGAATGCAATGTTCAATATGCTTTACAACCTGATGGGTTGGATTACCGTGTAATTGAAGTAAATGCTCGTCTTTCTAGATCTTCTGCTCTTGCTTCAAAAGCTACTGGTTATCCACTTGCTTATACTGCTGCTAAAATCGCTCTCGGTCATACTCTTCCTGAACTTCCTAATGCTGTAACAAAGACTACAACTGCTAATTTCGAACCTTCTCTTGATTATATTGTAACTAAAATTCCACGCTGGGATCTTTCAAAATTTCAACACGTCAAACGTGATATCGGCTCTTCAATGAAATCGGTTGGTGAAGTAATGGCTATTGGACGTACCTTTGAAGAATCTTTTCAAAAGGCTATTCGTCAAGTTGACCCTTCTTTTGTTGGTGTACAGGGTGCTAAATTTGAAAATTTAGATGAAGCTCTTGCTGAACCTACCGATCGCCGTTGGTTAGCTGTAGGACAAGCTCTTCTCCATGAAAACTATACTGTAGATAGAGTACATGATCTTTCTAAAATTGATAAATGGTTTCTTTACAAGATCATGAACATCGTTAACATGCAACGCGAACTTGAAAAATCTGGTTCGTTGGAGAAGATCACTCATGATATGATGTCTCGTGCTAAGAAACTTGGCTTTTCTGATAAACAGATTGCTGCCGCTGTCACTTCAACTGAATTGGAAGTTAGAGCTAAAAGAAAATCATATGGAATTGTTCCTTTTGTTAAGAAGATCGATACCCTTGCTGCCGAATTCCCCGCTGATACCAACTATCTCTATACCACTTATAATGCTTCTTCTTCTGATGTCACCTTCGATGAACATGGAACCATGGTTCTTGGATCAGGTGTTTACCGTATCGGATCCTCTGTTGAATTTGACTGGTGTGCTGTTGCCACAGCTCGTGCTCTTCGTGATAATGGAAAGAAGACTGTCATGATCAACTATAACCCTGAAACTGTATCTACTGATTTTGATGAAGTTGACCGTCTTTACTTTGAAGAACTCAGCTTTGAACGTGTAATGGATATTTTTGAACTCGAAGGATGTGAAGGTGTTGTTGTTTCTGTCGGTGGTCAACTTCCTCAGAATATTGCTCTCTCTCTTAAGAATGCCGGTGCTAATGTATTGGGAACTGATCCTGTTGACATTGATAAGGCTGAAGACCGTCACAAATTTTCTTCTATTTTGGATTCTATTGAGGTTGATCAACCTGCCTGGAAAGAATTATCTTCTATTGCTGCTGCAAAAGATTTTGCCAATGACGTAGGCTTCCCTGTATTAGTTCGTCCTTCGTATGTACTTTCAGGTGCTGCTATGAGCGTTATCCACGATGAATCTGAACTTGATACAAAGTTGTCTAATGCTGCTTCAGTTTCTCCTGATCACCCCGTTGTTATTACTAAATTTATCGAAGGCGCTGAGGAGATTGATGTGGATGCCGTTGCATACAAAGGTACTGTATTGGTTCATGCTATCTCTGAGCACGTTGAGAATGCTGGTATTCACTCTGGTGATGCTACACTTGTTCTTCCCCCGCAAAATTTGTCTCAAGAACTTCTTGGAAGACTCAAAGTTATTGCTGATAAGGTTGCTAGTGCCTGGAAGATCACCGGACCTTTCAATATGCAAATTATCCATGCTAAAGAAGCAGATGGATCTAGTTCATTGAAGGTTATAGAATGTAACCTTCGTGCATCTCGATCTTTCCCCTTTGTTTCTAAGGTTTTGGGGGTAAATTTCATTGATGTTGCTTCTAGAGCTCTTAGTGGTGTAAATGTTCCTGAACCTCAAAATCTTATGTCTGAAGAGAGTTTAGCTAGCCGTGAATATGTTGCTACTAAAGTTCCTCAATTCTCTTTTACTCGTTTGGCTGGAGCTGATCCATTTCTAGGTGTTGAGATGGCATCTACTGGTGAAATTGCTTGCTTTGGTAAGGATGTAACTGAGGCATATTGGACTTCAATGCAAGCTACTATGAACTTCAAGCTTCCTACACCTCCATCTGGTATTTTATTTGGAGGAAACTTGACTAATGATGTTCTTGGAAACATTGCATCAATTGCCAGCTCACTTGGATTCAATGTATATACTGCGACTGAAGATGTTGCTGAATATTTGGCTAAATATGTTGGTAAGGAAAAAGTTGATATCATTGAGTTTCCTAAGACTGATAAGAGAGCATTGAGAGAAGTTTTCCAGAAATATGAAATTACAGCTGTTTTTAATTTAGCTAAGAAACGTGCCGAAAGTCTGTTAGATGAGGACTATGTTATGAGAAGAAATGCAATCGATTTTGGTATACCCTTGTTCAATGAACCTCGAACTGCAGCATTGTTTGCAGAATGTTTGAGAGACAGGTTACCTGCCAAACTTGAGAATGCAGGAAAGAATGTTCCCACGGAAGTTAGACGTTGGTCAGAATGGATTGGAGGAAAGCCTGTATAGATTGGGTTTATTTATTTAAAGAGTTGGATTGATCCTAAGATACATATATAGGATTTTGGAATCTGTTGAAGATGAATAATGAAAATGATTGAATGAACCAAACTGCACTTCATCTGCTACAACATTTTTTCATGATTCTACATTCTTTTTATATTATAATGTCATTAATTTTTATATTTATTATGTGTAGAAGATACTACTATTAGTCGTTTGAATCGTTTATGATATCCATCATAAAGCTGTAGAGTTGTATCCGCGAGAATACATCGAAGAATAGCTACAAAAAGTTACGTACTGAAGCAGAACATTTGGAGTACAAAATAAATACATAAGAGTGTTCCCTCCTTATATCATTAAAGTGTCATTACTCTAACTTTTCTATAAGTTTCTTAAGAGGTTGACACCAAGAAGAGACAGATTGATCTTTCAACATTAAATCAAGTAGACCACGTACAGCAGAATTTCTATCAGATTCTATCAATTGTAAAGAAGATACTACAATTTCAGCTTGTGGTTCAGACATTCCAGTTGTTGCATTCCTTACGCGCTGAGAGTAATGAGAATGTTGCTTTGATGGTAATGTTGATGGAAGGGTTACAAGCTTATCAATAAGAGATTTGACAGTAACAACAGCAGATTCTGAAGCAGCAACAGCCAATGAAGCATTACTAGTAGTTGCAGAAGGTTCTGACGAAGTTATATGAAGGTGATCAGCACCTGATACACCTGGAACAAATCCAGTTGGAAGATCATTCCAGCCGTACTCTTCTTTTGACATTTGCAGTATACAAGAAAAAAGAGTTGAGGAAAAGTAGTAAAAATCTATTGATTTTTACAGCTTTTTCAGAAAGTTTCCTCTTTTCAAGAAGAAGTAAGCACCCAAAAAGTACAATGAAGAATGAGAAACAAAACGCTGGAGAGCTTTTTTCTTAATAATATCACTTACTGAGATAAATTAAATTACCCGGTGGTATATAGCACTGTAATTAGCGTGTTTCGTTAACGTGTCCAGCGCTAAATCTAATCGCTAATTAGATATGGGATATATCAAATGAAGTGATAGATCTAAAAATAATTAGCGTACAAATTTTTAAATTTACTATCTCTTATTAGGCAATGAATCTAATAAGTAAAAATGGGATGCCGTGCTTTAGTTACAAAGAATGGACAGCGCATTGCCATAACTGATTTATTCTCAAGCTGCTATTTTACTAGAAGTGTTTGTATATACAGTGAGCCAAATGATATAACTTAAGTGAGTTGATGAATAGATTTGTCATATACCACATGCACATGTGATTCAAGTATAACAAACACAATCGACTGTATAGCGACGGATAATATACATTAGCTGTAAGTAAAACTACTTTCAACCATAATAGAGAAAAAAGGAACAGTCAAAACATCGTAGGCTGATTCACAAAAGCAAGTAAACAAAAATCACATTACAATCAAGAAGAAGAATAAAAAGAACATCCTAAAAGATATGCTAGATTCTAAATCCGGAAATCTAAGATAAATCTTTAAAAAGTTTCATCAGGTTCAGCTTTAGAACTTGCGGAAGTTGGAGGTTCAGAAATAGTAGTTTGGTCATGATGATCAAATGTAAAAGCCCACTTTTCAAGTAAAGCGCGTGATCTCTTTTTGAATTCAAATTCTTCATCTTTTGGAATTTGATCAAGCTTAATTATGCCCTTTAGAACACGATTAATCTTTGTTTGTTTAATAATTGGCAATTCTAACCCTTGAAAATTTTCAAGCTTAGTTAGTAAATCAGAAATGTTGCTCATTTCTGATTCTTCAGGTGCCTTGTCTTTAGTCAAGAATGCCTTTTGAAGCTTATGTCGTAAAAACAATACATGCGTACAGCGTTCTTCATATGGTCGTACCGTTGGAGTCTTTGGCTTCTTAGCAGATGGTGCAGGTGAATTATTCTCAGATTTAGCTCTTTTGCGACTAGCAGAATCAGTAGATTTTGGTTCAGATATCTTTTTAGAAGATGCAGGTGTACTTTTTTTCTTTGCAGGCTTAGGTTTTGGTGTTGGTGGTACTTCTTCATCACTATCACTATCATCTTCAGGTTCAGGTATTTTGGCAACTTCAACAGAACCAAATTCAATCAAACTTGGAGGATTAAGAGCTTGCTCATATGCAGCAACAAGAAGTTTGTCACGTCGTTTACCACCAATATATTGTTTACACTCATGAGGAGTTAAAAATTTAATCTCAGCTTCTGTGCCCCACATATATGATAAATCAATAAAAAATCGTATAGGCCATGATTCAACTGGTATTTTCTTTTTTGTACTTGGTTTTTGCTTAAGTACTTCAGGTGGAACTTGGCTATCAGCAATAATCATTCCTGGCCAAGCTGGGTATCCTTTAACTTTACCAAGAACAATATCACCAGGTGTATATCGTGAACTCTTCTTTGGCGTAGTTGTAGCAGGACCAGAATCTTCAACAGGCTCAACAGATGTAGCAGGCTCAACAGAACTCAGAACATCTAATTGTTCATTAGTTTCATCAGGCTCAAAAGATTTCAAGGGTTCAAGGGTGGTCGAAGGAACTTCTGTAGGAGGTATAACAGGTACTACATCAGATTCAACAATGGCATCAGGCAATGACCCATTTGTAGTTTCAATCTGAGTCATTGTAGAAATAAAAGAGAGTTTTAAAGAGAAATTGAATCAATTAAAGATCGCACAACTGCAACAATAAAAAACAATTCAAATGCAGCGAAATATTAGCAGTAAAAAAAATAAGCCAATTTACGCGTTCTTTAACAAGAAATCAACAGTCAAAGGAATCCACAAACGCTAAAAGAGAAAAACAACAGCTAAATCTCTGATACAAACAATATTTATAACAGAATAGATATGTTCTAATACAAATAAAAAAGGATGATATAGATCGGAAGCTAGGAGAGGGGGCAGGTTTGGTGAAGAAGCTTACACGAAACTAAGTGCAAATAAAATTAAAAGTTACCCGGTAAATTTAAGATTCAAAATGTGATCCGTGTATCCCATAAGTAAGTGAGATTCAGAAGTGTGTGAAGCGTTACTAAGTTTGCAAGTAGTGCGGCTACTTATAAAGTTTTTTGATATTGTCACCAAACCTCTTCGAGATAATACACCTTTAGATATTAAGCCAAGAGACCTCTAAAGATGCCGGAACCAGATTATTCACAGTATCGCTATGAAGCGATGTCTAATAAGGTTTTAATGTATGATCGTAGATTAATGGATCAAGATGCATCTGGATCAAAAGATACTTCTACTGAACCTCAAAGCCTTTCAGGTAGGATATTATTAAGTGAAATGGGCTCAAGAGTTGTTAGAGATAAGCCACCTACTGATTCTTCTATATCAACTACTGTATTAGTACCTAAAGTTGGTTCTAAAATTGGTTTTTTATCAATAGATTCTTTATTGAAAGAGTATGCTCAATATAGACCAAAATCTGATTCTTCAAGAGACTTGTTTGCTTCTGTTATGAACTGGATAATGAAATTCTTAAGTGATGCTTCTGAAGCCACATTAGTTTCTGCTGCTGATACATTGCTTTCAGTTGTAAAAAATATAGATCTGACTGATACTCAAAGAAAAAACGAAATTATTTCAATACTTGGTGCTGAACCTACAAGTAATGAGTTCCATGATCTATTTCAATTAACTGATAAAATATTAGATTATACTACTGAAGATATAACTGAATTGGCTGCACAAAGTGATCAAAATATTGCTGTTATATTTGAAGATGATGATAATAGCGATGATGATAATGACGACAATGATGATAATAATAATATTCTTTCTGACACTTCTGATATTGAACCTGATATAGTCAAAGAAGCAACAAAAAATATGAAAATAAATAATGCTAAAGATATACCAGAATCTGATCAATCGTTACTTCTTTCAACTTCTTTAAATCAAGATTCTGATTCATTAGACGTTACACTCAAATCAACTGATATTAATCCCTTTTGGATTCAGAACAAGCTAAGAATCTTTTATACTGATTCTGAAATTATTCAATTGAAAGCTGAAAAGATATTAAACCTTCTAATTAGCGAAATCACTCTCAATCGATTGAAATCGGAATTGCTGGCTTTACTTGATTACAATAACGATTCTTTTGCTTTCATTAAGCTGATATACAGTAACAGGTATCTTATATACTATACTATAGTTTTATCACGAGCTTCATCTGATAAAGAGAAAGAACAAATAATTGAACAAATTCGTGATTCTGGACACCAACAATACGTTAACGAACTTTTACATACTTCTAATGACTACCAGAATCAGGATGTTGAGATGAATGATATACAACCAATTTCCACACTTGTTGATTCGAGTCCAAAATATATAGATTTCAAAAATTTAGTCTTCGATCAAGGAAGCCATATCATTACTAACAGCACTGTACGTTTACCGAAGGGTTCTTTTCGTGTTCACAAAAAACATTATGAGGAAGTTCACGTCCCTGCACCTCAAGGAAGATCGGATAACTCAAAAAATGTTCCTATTACTAGTTTACCTTCATGGGCTCAACCTGCTTTTTCTACCGTTGGAATTTCAACATTAAACACTGTTCAATCTCAAGTACTTAATACTGCTTTAGGAACTAGCGAGAATATGCTTTTATGTGCTCCAACTGGTGCTGGTAAAACTAATGTTGCTTTGCTAACTATGCTCAAGGTTGTTGAAACTTATACCAATATGACCACTCAACAGATTAATAAAGATGCTTTTAAAATTGTTTATATTGCACCTTTGAAGGCTCTTGTACAAGAGCAAGTTCGAACGTTTTCTAAAAGATTCGAACCGTATGGCCTTACTTGTGCTGAATTAACAGGAGATCAACAACTTACTCATGACCAGCTTCAGGAAACAAACATTATTTTCACTACTCCTGAAAAATGGGATGTTATAACACGAAAAGCTAATGAAACTAGTTTTACAAAGCTTGTACGATTATTGATTATTGACGAAATTCATTTACTACACGATGAAAGAGGACCTGTACTAGAGAACATCGTCGCTAGAACTCTTAGAGACGCAGATTTATTAGGAAATGTTGTTAGAATAGTTGGTCTATCTGCCACACTTCCTAATTATGCAGATGTATCTGCCTTTCTACGTTTGGATCCTGAAGTTGGATTGTTTTATTTTGACTCTTCATATCGTCCTTGCCCACTTTCTCAGCAAGTTATCGGAGTAACGGAAAAGAAGCCCTTTAAAGTTTACCAGGCTATGAACTCTGCTACTTATGACAAAGCTATGGAAAATGCAGGGAAAAATCAAATGATTATCTTTACTCATTCTAGAAAAGACACTGTTAGAACAGCCAAATATATAAGAGACAAGGCAATTGAAGATGAAACTATATCTAAATTATTACGTTCAGATCCTAGTTTTCAGCGCACTCTGAAGGAAAAAGCAGAAGAAATCTCAGATCCACAGCTTAAAGAACTTATCAGGTATGGATTTGGTGTTCATCATGCTGGAATGAATGCCGGTGATAGATCTCTAGTTGAAAAATTATTTTCGGAAGGCTACTTACAGGTACTTGTAAGTACTGCTACTTTAGCATGGGGTGTTAATCTACCTGCACACACCGTCATTATTAAAGGAACTCAGATATATTCTCCTGAAAAAGGTCAATGGGTTGAATTGAGCCCTCAAGATGTTATTCAAATGCTTGGAAGAGCTGGAAGACCAGGGTTTGACGTCTCTGGTGAAGGTATAGTTATTACAACTCATAAAGAATTGCAATATTATCTTTCTCTTATGAACCAGCAGCTTCCAATTGAAAGTCAACTCATTTCTAAGCTCACTGATTCTCTTAATGCTGAAATTAGTCTAGGTTCTATAAGGTCGTTAAATGATGCTGTTGAATGGCTAGGATACACTTATTTCTATGTGAGAATGATGCGCTCTCGAAAGGTTTACCACGTGGGATCTGATTACGATGATGATTCTTTATTATCGCGATACAGACTTGACATTGCGCATTCAGCAGCTTTAGATTTACATAATGAAGGTCTTGTTAGATATGATCAAAAATCAAAGTTATTACAGCCAACAGAACTAGGACGAATTGCAGCTAATTATTATGTGACCTGCGATACAATGGCGAGGTTTAACAAGGAGCTTTTACCGACGCATTCAGAAATTGATTTAATTAGAGTGTTCTCTTTGGCAGAGGAGTTTAAATTACTACCAGTTCGTCCCGAAGAGCAATTGGAAATTCAAAAGCTTGCAGAGAGGGTTCCTTTCCCAGTAAGCGGCGAAGGAAACGAAGTTTCAGTTAAGATCAGTGTCTTGTTACAGTCTTACATTTCACGTCTTGCAATTGAAGGATTTGCGCTGCTATCAGATATGATTTATATTACTCAGTCAGCTGCACGTTTGTTTAGGGCTTTACTTGAAATTTGTTTACGAAAAGGATGGGCTCAATTAACCAGGTCTTGCTTGAACATGTGCAAAATGATTGAAAAGCGACTATGGTATGTATATACACCTTTGAGACAGTTTAATTCTGCACCAGTAGAAGTTATCAAAAGAATCGAAGCATTTCCTATTCCATGGTCTAGATATCTTGAGCTTGAAAGTCCTGAAGAGGTTGGTGAAGCTATTAGATTTGATAGACATGCTCACGCCATTTTTGAACTACTGCAAGGCTTTCCTAAGATTGAAGTTCAAGTTCAAGTTCAACCTATAACTCCATCTACACTTTCAGTTGAGTTGATTTTAACACCGAACTTTGTTTGGAATAGTCTATATCATGGTAAAGCAGAGTATTTTTTTGTTTTTGTGGAAGATTGCAACGGAGAACAGCTTTTATATTCGGACACTTTTTTTGTGCAAGAACGAAGAATAGGCGAAGAGCATCTGATGAATTTTATTATCACTATAACTTCTCCCGTGCCACCTAATTGCTTTATCACAATTGCATCTGATAGATGGTTGGGTTGCGAAACAAGATTACCAGTATCATTTGGTCAGCTTAGATTACCAAAGAAGTTTGCACCACAGACTCCATTGTTAGATACGGGATCTATATCTATATCAGAGTTTGAAAGTCAGAGTATTGAAGCGTTTTACAGTTCAAGAAAGATATTACAATTGAATTCTGTTCAAAGCGAAGTTTTTCGTACCGTATACGGAACAGACAATAACTGTTTTATTGGAATTCCTTCAGGATCTGAAAGTACAATAATTGTTGAGATGGCTATCTTGAGACATTTGGTTAATGGTTATGGTACTAAGATTGTTTATGTGACTCCAAATACTGAGAATATCAGGAGACTTTTACTTGTTTGGAAGAGCAGGCTGAGAGTTGACGGTAAAGCACCTGTGATATCTAAACTTGAAGGTGATCTTACCATTGACGGTAGTATTTTGAAGAATTCTAATGTTATCTTGGCTACGCCTTTGCAATGGAATTTGGTCTCACATAGATGGCAGCGAAATCATGATGTTTTAAATGTTGGACTTTTTATTGCAGATGAAGTGCATAAGATCGGAAGTCTTGAAGGTGCTATATATGAAGCCTTGATTGTGAGAATGAAGCTAATCGCACGTGTAAGTAGTTCGTCTATGAGGATTGTTACACTTAGTTACTCTTTGGCAACAGGTGGGACACTAAGAGATTGGTTCGAGCTTGAAGATGGAAGTTATTACAATTTCTCTCCTGCTGACCGTATACAACCATTGGCTATTAATCTGAAGTCTTTTAATTCTCAGAGTCACGATTCACTGATGCTAAATATGAGTCGTCCACTTTACTTATATTTAAAAGACCAACAAAGAGAAGAACATTGTATTATATTTGTTGGATCTAGAATGGAATGTATGAGCGCAGCGTCAGATATGATACGCTTTGACGCAGGCTTGTTAGAACATAAGAAAGTGTTCAAAGAAATAGATGAAACTACTCTCAATCAGATTCAAACAGAAAGTGTCAGGGAGTTTGCAAGACAAGGAGTTGGCATAGTTTTTGGCTCTATGATTGCAAGCGACAAAAATGTAATAGAGGAACTTTATAGTCAGTATAAGTTGTTTTACATCATTTGCTCATTTGATGCCCGCTGTTTTATTAGAGTGAAAGCACCTAGACTTGTTATTATGGGAATTGAAAGGTATTTTGGAAAGGAGCAGCGATACATACCATATTCGATTAGTGATATTAATGACCTTTTATCATTTGCATATAATACGAAAGGACACGCATGTGATGCTCTTATTATGAGCAGACGAGTACACTCATCATATTTAAAGAAATTCTTAGCAGAACCTATTCCAATTGAGAGCGCACTGAATGTCACGTTTACAGATATTTTACTTGGCGAGATAAGTAATTCTTTAGTGAAGTCTAAGCAAGATATTATGGATTGGGTTTCTCAAACATTTTTTTACAGAAGGCTTATTGAAAACCCTAGCTATTATGGTTTGACAGGTATAAGTGGAATGGAGGTGTCTAGCTTTTTATCGGAGATGGTAGAGAATTGTATTGAAGAGTTGAAAGATATGGATATGATTGAAGTTGAAGAAGAAGATGAGAATGGCAGTCTAAGTGCACTCGAAGGAGCATTGATTGCTAGTCATTACAATTTATCACCATACACTGTAAGTTTGATTCTAAAGAACTTGAGTGGGAAGTCCAAGCTAAGAAAAATATTAGAGACTATTTCATCAGCAGTTGAATTTGATAGTCTTGAAATGAGATTACACGAAGATAACATATTACAAAAGCTCGAGACTCTGGTTCCTATGAAAAGTACATCTATACCTAAACGAACACCTCAGTACAAAGCATTTTTGTTAATACAGGCACATTTGGCTAGATTAGCACTACCTATTGAATTACATGCTGACCAGAAGAAAGTTTTGCAAGAGGTACTTAGAATTACATATGCAGCAGTTGATGTATTATCGAGTGATGGATCATTGAACGCGATTACAGTTATTGATTTGTGTCAGATGATAGTCCAAGCTGTACTTACTACGGAAAATCCATTGGAACAAATACCTCACATGACTGAGGATATTTTTGGAAAATGCAAGGAGAAGTCTATTACAAGCGTGTACGATATAATGTATTTAGAAGATGAAGAGAGAGATGAATTGCTTAAGACAAAATCAGAAAAGGAGTTAGCAGATATAGCTACATTTGTGAATCATTATCCTAATTTGGATATGAGTGTGCGACCTACAGACGAAGAGCTTGTTGTAGATGAGCCATATAAGGTATTAGTTGACATTGAAAAAGACATGGACGAAGAGGATGAAGGAGATATAGATTTGACAGTTTCAGCATTATACTATCCACATAGGAAATATGAAGGTTGGTGGATTATAGTTGGCAGCGAGGATGCTAAACAACTTTATGGCATTAAGAAGGTGACATTGACTAAGGCACATACGACAGTTGCAGTGCAAGCGGTAATTCCTACAGCGGGACGACAAAAAATAAGTATTTGGTGTATGAGTGATTCATATATTGGAGCAGATCGTCAGACTAGTATTATAGTTGAAGCATCTGAGAATGAAGAAGCAATGAGTGATTAGTCTCTTAAGATTCGGCAAATATGAATGATAGCCATTATATAGCAAAAGTAAAGGATAATGTCAAGAAAATATATCATATTTGCAGCAATAGAGTAAAATAAATAGTTTGAATGGTGATGTGTTTGCTATCACTCAGGCTTTTATAGACCAAGTACTGTATTCCCAAGAGACTTCTGCGCGTAGTATTTCCTATTTCGGTCATCGAGTTAAAAAGAAAATGTATGACGTAAATTAACGCAGATCATTAGCTCATAGCGCGGGTATAAGAAAAAATAAAGTTTCTCGCTAAACCTAAGTAGGAAATATAGTATCATTTTTCGATGATATAAAAAGGAAGGAACATGAAATAAAGGGTTGTATTTATCTCCACTTTTTCTAGTTTCATTAAAAGAGGCAAATTCAAAACGAAAGAGATTATCCTAGTTTGAAAAAAGTTTGAATATTTATCTCATTTAGAAGTAGTATTCTTTTTAAGATAAAAACTTTTCGCGTATTTATACTTAGAATAGTGAAACTTATTAGAATCATGGCCGAGTCTACTGAGATTGATACAACCATCACAAGAGAAGATAGCAGGTAAGTAATATTAAAATAAAATTATGTTTTTGTCTCGAAGAAAGTGGATATGAAAAGGGGTAAAAGAGGGTATAAGAAATTGTTATCTAGTGGGGTTGATTATGTTGGATAGTGGGAAGATAAGGAGATCAAGTCAACACTGCCTTTCTAAATGGTTGATTATCAGTGTTAGGATATTAGGGAAATAGAATGATTTGATTGTTTTATGAATATAGATATAAATTATAGACAGTTTGAATATTTTAATATGTTCAATTGATGCTGGATTGATGATATAACCGTTATTGTGCTTTTATTTTTTTGGTTGAATATTCAGGCGCGTGTATGAGTCTGTGGTCTGCCATAGCGGCTAGTATTAAATGTTTAAGCAACAACAGAAATCACACACACAGTTGTTTAAAAACCTAACCTATTCGCATATTTTTATACTTATACTTATCCCTATCATCTTTAAAGTTTACTTATTTAACGGTCCATAGGAAATAAAGTGAGTCATTGAAGATATATTATTCAATACCGATACTTTCCGAATTACGATAATACAATGAGAAGGTTGACAATCAAGTACCGGAATTGAGTCCTTGCTGTTCATATTTTTCTTAGTTTATTCATTTTAATTTGTTGGGAATTTACATATTACAGGATGGTTTAACTTTCAGTCATAGAAATGAATTGTGTGCCCTATAGGCAATAACCGTAATTCGGTTAGCGATACTTAGGATCTTTTAATCTGGGGTAAGAAAAGGTCTAAGGACTATCCAGTATCTCATATATGGGATACAGGATAGATCCATCTTACTGTGATTTGTTCATTATATATTTCTCCATCATTAATCAATGTCGCTTATTGTGAAATATCAATTGGTAAATCTTATTATTCTTTGGACATGGGATATCTATAGGTAATAGATAATTCCATAGTATAGATGGTGGGAGAAAAGGAGGAGGGATGAAGGGAAAGTCTACGCTAATATCATATTATTTTATAGGAATAGAATCTTCCCCTTATCCTGTTCTATTTTATGAGCTTTTTTAAACCGTTTTCTAATCATGCTTACTATTCCCCGGCTAAAAGATCCAGATTACGTGCCTAGGCTGAAAGGATTTATTCCGTAATCACCCTTTCCCTTCATGTTTTGCTTAATGAATACACACAAGGCCAGTTCACTAAAGAATAGGAGATGATCCTTTTTATGGTCGCGATTCGATTTCAATTGTGTATTACTACGGACGAAAGAGCGGGAAATGTGAAATACACGATTTCGAAATTTGGTTTTATTTCCACTGAATCCGATCGCCAATTTATACTACAGAAAAATAAGGAACTACCAAATCAATTTTGGAATATTAATCGTTAAAGATTTTAAATTTTTAGCAATTTATGACTCTATATTATAATAATCGAAGGTTATGGGATATACAGCTAAACTCCTTTTACCGTGGGAAGTTTAAAATTTCGTTTTTACAGTTGGGTAATCAGGAGGACACAGGCTTTTGTACACACATACACAGAGGGAGGAGTGGGGGACTTTTTATTTTCTCATTAAAATCGATTTATATATAAAAAGTGAAATCTTGAAAATCTCCACCTCCTCATTTCTCTTTTATTTTTCGTTTCTTGTTGGATTTTTTTGTGTATGAAATTTTTGTGCTTGTTTACAAATTACTCAATTAGGATTGATTGGAATTTTTAAAGAATTGAAACAGAATATATACACACTACTTTTCTTTATCGAATTACGATTTGTTATTTCAAAGGATATATCGAACTTGTTACACTTTTATCTTTTATCTGCCTTAAGGATTGAATTTTTAATTGACAGCGTGAAAAGACAAAAAAACGAAAAAACATTATGATTCGACCTTCGGATTCTATTGATACTAACCCTGATTTTAGCAAGGAGACATTAAGTGAGAATACTTCAATTGTTGTTCTTGGAGCATCTGGTGATCTTGCTAAGAAGAAGACATATCCTGCTTTATTCGGTTTATTTAGAAATGGATTCTTACCTTCAAATGTTCATATTGTAGGTTATGCTCGTACTAAGATGACTTTAGAAGATTATCATCAACGTATCTCTTCTTATATTAAAGTCATTACGAAAGAGATCGAGTCACAACTACAAGATTTCTTAAAGCTTTGCACTTATGTGTCAGGCTTGTATGATACAGATGAAGGATACGAAGCATTGAATTCACATTTAGAATCTATTGAAGGCGAGACCCCTCACGACAGATTATTTTATATGGCATTACCACCAAATGTGTTTGTAGTAGTAAGTCAACATTTGAGAGATATTTGCTATCCTAAGAATGCACATGCAAGGTTGATTGTCGAGAAACCATTTGGACATGATTTGCCTAGTTCTAGAGAACTACAAAAGGATCTTGCCCCTATATGGTCGGAAGACGAACTTTTTAGAATTGATCATTATCTTGGTAAAGAGATGGTTAAGAATATTTTGATTGTAAGATTTGGCAACGAGTTTTTTGGTGCCAATTGGAATAAGAATCACATATCTAATGTTCAGATTACATTTAAAGAGACAATTGGTACTGAAGGTCGTGGTGGGTATTTTGATTCCTTTGGTATTATAAGAGATGTAATGCAGAATCATTTGCTCCAAGTACTCACCATGATTGCCATGGAACGTCCTGTATCACTAAGTGCAGAGGATATTCGAGATGAAAAAGTTCGTGTATTAAGAGCTATTCCAGCTATTAGTCCTAGGGATGTGATTATTGGACAGTATATTGGTAAACCGGATGGATCTAAACCTGGGTATAAGGATGATGATCAGGTACCAAAGGATAGTAGATGCCCTACATTTGCAGCTATGGTATTATATATTAAGAATGAAAGGTGGGATGGAGTTCCATTTATTCTTAAAGCAGGTAAAGCACTTGATGATCAAAAGACAGAGATTCGTATTCAGTTTAAGGATGTAAGTTCTGGTATTTTTGCCAGCATTCCTAGAAACGAGCTTGTTATTCGCGTACAGCCAGATGAAGCTATTTATTTGAAGATTAATTCTAAATTACCAGGATTAACAATGAATACAGCTACGACAGAATTAGATTTGACGTATCGAAGACGATTTTCAGATTTGAAAATTCCTGAAGCTTACGAAAGTTTGATTTTAGATGCTTTAAAAGGAGATCATAGCAATTTTGTACGTGATGATGAATTAGATGCATCATGGAGAATTTTTACACCATTACTTCATTATTTGGATGAGAATGAAGATATTAAACCTTCACCATACGTTTATGGATCAAGAGGCCCTGAGTTTTTGGATGATTTTGTTGCAAGTTATGGATTTATGAGGTCAGATCCTCATACATATACATGGCCCTTGACATCAGCAGCACAAACAGGAAGTTCTAAACCCAGCAGCAATTTGTGAAAAGTCGGGCGGTGGATGAATGATTTTTTTTAGTAGAAGGTATAAGTAAAAGATATGTATATGATGATACATTTTTCTGTCATTTTAGAGATTTTAGAGATCCTTACATACATAAACAGGTGCACATAAGTAATTGTTAATAATGTTATACTGTTGCAATATAAGCAAGTAAATTCTTGTTAAAAAGATCAGATCTGATAGGCATTTCAAGTTGATGAAATGGATTCTTCATAATAAAATCAGAATATAGTTGATATACCTTTCTCATTATATCCTTTACATTAGCTTGTAAAGGATCGGTTATAAGTATAAATTTTGTGCCAGTTTGTGCTTGAAAGCAATATAGTGAGAAAGTAGGCGTATCTATTGATTCTATGCCTGAAGATTTCGATACAGGTGATATTTTACTGGCTATTACATGGACACTGTGAAAAGTACCAGCTAGTACAAGATAATCATTTGCTGATAATTTTGTAAGTTTTTCAGAGAAATCAGTTTGATAAACAAGACCACCTGATTTGTTTAATACATAAAGAGAATGTACAGCCATTTAAGAATGTGAATGGTAGCAGAATTGGGGAATAATGACAGTTGTGGGAAGAATGTAGCCCAGCAATATCTTGTTAGCACCCTTAACGTTTGGATTCGGTGCAAATCTATCTGTTAAATTACCATGGATTTTTAGTCAGAGTTTACTTTTATTTCTATATGTAACTTATATCCCATAACCGTTAGTAATAAGCTATACGCCATGAGGGTGGATCTGCACAAGAAGTGAAACGTACTATTACCCTACTTGTATTGTATGATTATTTACTTCGAAAATGTTTTCGAAGAACTTGTCAACCATTTCAACAGCTTATAAAGCACAATAAATCACATATAATGAATATTTCAACTTCAAGATTCAGTCAAAGAAGAAAACCTAATAGCTCTACAATAATTGATGAAGATTCAACAACCTTAAAATTTGGTCCTGAATTTGATATTAAGCAAGTAAGCAATGAAGGTAAAGAAACACAACTATTAGCATTAAATTTATCAGAAGCACGACTTTTGATCAAGGAAACTTTAAAGCATAGAAATACAGAAAATGGCAATGAATCTTCAAATTATAGAACAGGTATAGAAGGTGAAGATGAAGAGGATGAAATGCTATATTCCACTACGAATGATGTTTTAAGAAAAGCACAAGAGTATTTGAATATGTTTGCAAGGTTTCGTTCAGACTCAACTATCGATGCTGTAGAGCATCTTCTCAAAAACACAGAAACTGCTCATTTACATCCTTTTGAAATTGCACAACTTGGGTCTTTAGGTTGTGATGATGCTGATGAGGCAAAAACTCTTATACCAAGTTTAGTAGATAAGATATCTGATTCTGATCTTCAAGTATTATTAGATCAATTAAGACGATTTGACGAAGATAATGCTTTATAAAGCAAGACAGAAAAACACAGGTAAAAATGTTATTAACAATGTATTATTTATAAGAAGTTTACTGGGTTACGTAATCACGAAATAGAAGTCACTCTTGTATTCTTGTATCTTTTAGCATTGTGTGCACTAATCTTGCACACAACTTGAAACTTAAATATAGTCAAAACCTCAACACAATGGGCTTACCAGGAAATGTCCTGGTAGCTGTAAGAGTAAGACCTTTAAATAATAAAGAGATATTATCAAATGATACTTCTGTTTTACATCAAAATGATGAAAATACTCTGTCTTTAGATACTCAATCAACGCCTTCAAGATCTTTTAAGTTTGACCACATTTATGATGATTCAATTGATGATTCAGTTCAAAATCATGTATTTAATGATTTAGGTATTCCTTTAGTTGATAATGCTTTTGCTAAATTCAATAATTGCATATTTGCTTATGGTCAAACTGGCTCAGGTAAATCTCATACTATGATGGGTTCAAAGGAATCTCCTGGCCTTATATCACGAATTTGTCAAGAAATCTTTAATAGAATTGATAAAATTCATACCCAATTACCTAATTCGGAATGTTCTGTAGAAGTTTCATATTTCGAAATATACAGCGAAAGAGTACGGGATCTTTTAAATCCAAGGAATAATGGCTCTTTAAGAGTACGCGAACATCCTTCACTTGGTACGTATGTTGAAGATCTTTCTAAAATAGTCGCCACTACTTACCAAGAAATTATAGATCTTATGGACGAAGGAAATAAAGTCAGAACTGTTGGTGCTACTAATATGAATGACGTCTCCTCTAGATCTCATGCCGTGTTCTCAATGATACTAACTCAAAGAGTACCTGAGTCAGAAGGCATTGTATCTGAACATGTATCCAGAATTGAATTAGTAGATTTAGCTGGCTCTGAACGTGCTAATGCTACTGGTGCTTCAGGTATACGTTTTAAAGAAGGAACCGACATAAACAAGTCTTTAAGTGCTTTAGGTAGAGTTATTTCTATTCTTTCTGATCAAGCAAAGCACTCGTCAAGAAAGTCCGTTGTTCCATATCGAGATTCTGTACTGACTTGGCTTTTAAAAGACTCTTTAGGCGGGAACTCTTTAACCGCTATGATAGCAACTGTTTCTCCATCATCTAGCAATTATCAAGAATCTTTATCAACTCTGAGGTACGCAAGTTTTGCTAAATCAATTCAAAATCATCCTGTCAAGAATGAAGATCCAAATACTAAACTTATTAGAGAACTTAAACAAGAATTAGAACTTTTACGTTCTCAATTAACTCAGTCTGATGGCTCTACTAATAATGGATCAAAAGAACAATTGTTAGAACAGGTAAATGCTTCGGAAAAACTACTTCAAGAAACAAAACAAACTATGGAAGAACGTTTAGCAAGATCAAAAGCAATTCAAATGGAAAGAGAAGCTGCATTAGAGGAAATGGGTATCAGTATAGAGAAGAACTCGATTGGTTTGAAAACTCCTCAGAAGTTCCCTTACATTATTAATCTTAGTCAAGATGATTTGTTGAACGAATGCCTTCTATACAATATCAAACCTGGAATTACTCAAGTTACTAATATTTCTACTGACGACTCATGTCTAGAGAGTAAAAACATGAATATCCGTTTGAATGGCTCTTCTATTTTAGATAATCACGCCAAGTTTGAAAATAATGACAATAATGTCACTCTTATACCGGAGCCTGGTGCTACCGTTTATGTAGATGACGAAAGAATTTACTCCCCTTCAACTTTAGCTTCTGGTTCTGTCATAGCATTAGGCGACTTTCATCTGTTTCGCTTTAATAACCTCAAAACGCGCAATGCTGCTAATTTTGAAATAGAAGGAACTCCTACTTCTACGAAATCTCGTCTTAGATATTCATTAAACTCGGATTCTATAAGAAACTCAAAGGATTTCACCACAATGACCGACATGGAATTGAACTCGTTAATGCAGCAAGTTCAAGCTGAACGTGAGAATCGTGTTTATAAAGAATCTCCATCAATTAGCAGATCACCAAATACACCAAAGAATCTTATGGGCTTGTTTCCACCGTTTTCTCCGCAGTCATCTACAGAGGATACATTTTCTATAGACGATTCTAGGAGTATGCTTTATTGTGACAGAAGTCGACATATACTTTCACATAATACCTCTACTTCACAATTGCTTTTATCTAGTTATGATCTTGCAAAGAAGTTTTATAATCGTTGGAAGAAAGTCAATTATGTTGAAGTGCTTGAAACAATTGCAAAAAATGTATCTTTACTTGAATCTGTGAAAGATACAAGTTATGAGTTGGGCCTCCCTTTTCATTTTCAGTTTGCTATTGCTAGCTCTTCTCAGTTTTTTAAACTTGCGGAATACGATGCCGATACTGTTATAGGATCAGCTGAAGATTCAAGCTTTGATGATCTTAAATTCCCATGTGCTGCTGTACGAGTATTGGATACAGAACACTGTTTTATTAAAATTTGGACACTGTATAGACTAGTGGAGTATTTTAAGAAGATAAAGACCGTTCATCAATACCAGCAACGCCTAAAAGCAACAACTCACATTTCAACAGAGAGAATGATGTCAATTGAGTCTGCAACTTACAGTCTCATTGGATTTACTAACGCGCCCATTATTGCTTCTCTTATTCCAGTGGGATACGACTACAACGCTGAAGTGTTTTCTCCATTTACTAACCAACCTATTGGATTGCTAGGGATCAATTTTGGGTCGTCAAGTCATAGCATGGTAGAGTCATCGGAAGATGGTCTTTTACTTAATACCACTCTTAAATTAAAAACATTAAGAGGAATTGTTGAACAAGAATGCACTGAAGTTCATTTGGAGATCATTATTGAGCATGAAAGCAATAATATACCTCGAAAGATAGTGACGAAGCGATTTTCAGATTTCCATGATAGGGCTATTTCTATTGATCAAGAGGAAGTTTTACCTATATCTCCATTACTGTTTGGATCAGATGGAAGATTAAAGTTAAGTATTTTTGTTTATGGAAAACTTTCACCCATGAATTTGGATCGTATAATGAGCTGGGATAGTATGCAAGTGTCAAGAGTGGTATCTAGTTTATCTTCTAAGAGACGAGCTTCGGGTATTCAGTTGCCTGGTTTAGATAAAACTGAAAAGCACTTTGAGACGGCAGTGTTTGAAACGCTGAGCATACTTGAACTTTCAGAAAGTGGAGCATATTTGCCTACAGAAGTAGTGAGATATGATGTTGGGAATGTATTTCTACTACATCAGGGCATGCAGAGAAGGATAGTGTTGTCAATTGTATACCCACCTTCTACGTTTTTAATGTTTAAAGCAGTATCAGGAGTGCGAGTTGACAGTATTAGGCTAATAAACAATTTTGGATTAGTAATGGCAGAGTCCAATGACAGGAATTCTTCAAGCTCTAAACCTTTACATGTAATTTCATCATCAAAAGATGTATTATCTAATGGGTCACAAAGATTAAAGTTGGTTGTTCAATGGGATTCAAGTGTACACAACCTGCAGTTTCTTAATCGGACTACAAATGACAAGTGCATTATTGATATGGAGTTGGTTTGGACGGTAGAAGTGAGTGATCCTAAAAGCACAGCACCTATAGAGTTTTCAGGAAACGCAGCATTTGTTATTCAAAGCAGAAACAGGACCAGTGGAAGCTGGATATACAAACTTCTTTCGGGAGGCCCTGAAGCTAAATCAGCATCATTCTTGCATTCAGTTACATTTGATAAAGATAGAGGACAATCTTTAAAAGATTTTTTAAATATGCGAGCGCTACATGGACCTTTAAGAGGTATCAGTGAAGGATCAGGAGACGTAATTCGAGGTCTCGGAGTGTTTTATGACTTTATAGGACAGAGTATCAGGATGAATAATCACATTGAACATGAGATAGGACGAATAATTAGTAGATTAGCGATTGTTAACAGTGAGAAAGAAAGTGATGCGGATAGAAAAAAAAGGATTATCGAATATTCTATTGGATTATGGAATTACAAAGGACTTTATCTTGAGCATGAAATGAGTATTTGGAAGTCGGTTGGTCAAAGTTTAAAGGAAGTTGACACAGTAAAACAGAATCGGAAAAATGTGAAGTACGACCCTGAAGCGAATCTCATAAGGTTAGAGGAAGAGGAAAGTGTGAAGAAAGGAGATGCAGTATTTCTTGTTGACAATATGGAACGTTGGGTGCAAGTTAAGATTGAATTGAAAGGAATATATTTGATTGTGAGTTCAATAGATCCGAGTGAGAATGAAATAAAGATACTATGTATTTTAGGTATGGGAGCATGCTCAGTTCAAGAGAATCCTACAATGAAGCAATCAGATCCTGCATCTATGTATGTATTTGAAGTGATGATTGATGAAGCTAAGTATAGATTTGGAGTGAAGCATCAAATAGAAAGAACAGAATGGATTACATTATTTAGCAGATGTTTATTGTTAGCACAACAGACTATGATCCATAGAAGGAAATGAAAAAGAATATTGATATTTTGTTATTTGATTTAGATCATCGAATTTAAAGATAGAAATGAATATATACAGGTTTAGTGGAAGATTTGGAATTATGAAGATAGTGCTGTTGCGGAACTAGAAAAAACTACAATACTATTCTGATTCAACAGAAGGTTGTTCAAGTGTTTTAAGGTACGCAAGACGTTTTTTCTTTTCTGCAATAGCAGTTTTTAAATTCATATTATCACCCCATTCTTCTTCAGCAGATTTTTGCCAACGTTTTTCTATTTGTTCTTTCTTCTCTTTTGCTGCATTATAGTTTTCATGTTGTTTATCTAAGCGAACTTGTCTTAAACATAATGTGAGTCTATCTTTGATATCATTGCATAGACCCATTGATTTCAATAAGAAATTGTTCTGGTGACATTCTTCTAGTTCTTGCATGAGATCAATACAGTCTTGTTTTTTTTTAAATTCAAAAGTTAGTTTAATAATTAGAACAAAATTTCAGATTTTAAATAACTTACTTGCATGCTTGTACTCTGAGAGTTTTGGATGCATTTTGATACGCTCTTATATGTATCCTGGTAAAAATATAAAAAGATCGATCACCTCGAGGGAATCTATCGATCAATCACCACATCGTCTGGAGGGTTTTCATTTTTTAATCAGGGTTAAGGGTTAATATATAAGACTTTCGTTCAGGCGTTTGGGTTTTCTTCCATCGAACATTCTGCTTCCAACGCGAAAACATTACATATACCCAGATTGAGTTTTCCTTTTAAATTCACATAGAAAAAGGACACATAAAATTAAACAATGTCAGAAAAAGAAGAGATGACAGTTCCAATTGGACAAATACAACAACAATATGACGATTTTAAAAGTAGAATAGGTCAGTTATCTCAGAAAATATCAGAATTAGAATCAGAGGCAAGTGATCATAAAATTGTACTTGAAACATTATCAAAGGCTCCAAGGGATAGAAAATCATACAGACTTGTTGGTGGTATTTTAACAGAAGAAACTGTTGAGGTAACAGAACCAGCTGTTAAAAGTAATAAAGAAGGGATCGAAAAGGTAATATTACAATTAAAGAGTGAATACATAAAAGCAGAGAAAGATCTCAATGATTGGCAAATAAAGCATAAAGTACAAGTTGTTAAAGACCCTAGAAATTTATAAATAGAGTAAATATAAGGGGGGAAATAAACATATATATGCATAAATAAGATAGACGGTGATGTAAAAGATGGAAGTAGTAAGTAGGAAAAAAGAGAGGAAGAAGAAGAACAAACACCTTTTTTAATTTTTTTTTGATAAATGAAAAAAAACAAACAACAAGCTAAGAAAAAAAACCATGTATATACAGAGAAAGATAGAGAGAGAAGTCAAGGTTGAGACAACAACATAGAGCTTATACTCGAGGAGAAATAGTTTTAGCATAAGTTCGCAATCAAGATGAATCGTAGCAGATATTTAGAAACAATATCCATATAGTAAAAACTATCCCATAAATAATAAAAGAAACAGGAAAGAATTAAGATAACTTAAAGCTTACCGTAATATTTCATTTCTTAAAGCACAAAAGAAAAACAAAACAAATAGAACAAGAGAAAAGAAAAAATAAAGGGAAAAGGTTGATCAGTTTTGACGAGGAGGGTATAATTTCTTTTGCCCGACCGGCTCACCAAACAGCCGACAGACGCCAAATGACGTCTCCCGCGGGACAATTCCCTGTTGAAGTTCACGATCTAAGCCAGGGTTTTCAATTCCATATTTCTGCCAAAGAATTATAGGAGCTCTAATAATTGATTGCATTGAAGGAATATCAGCTAAACGACCCGAAGTCTTAAGTTCATGAATAACTTTGCTCGGATCATCAATGCATTCTCTTTTCATTTTCTCTAGCTTCAATATATCTTGCTCAGCATTTGCTTTTTGTACATGTAAAAGATTTAATGCAGCAGTCAATGCTACATAATCTACACGAGCAGAAGTATCAGTTCTTTTAAGAATATCAGATACAGAAGCTGAATCAGAAGTATTTTTAATATCTAATTTTTGACGTTTAATAAGCTGTGAATGTTCTTTTGAATTGGTGTCAAAAACACTTTTTTCTCTTTTGAGGGTATGATTATCTGAAGAATTATTCTCTTTTTCATCTTCAGAACAAACATTCTTAGGCGATGGAGCAACTGACTCAGCCGGAGTAATTGGTACTTCATCTTTTGAATCATATAATATAGACTTAAAATCAGTGTGTGATGTAGTATCAGATCGATTAAGTATACTATCAGAAATATGATCATTTGAATCAGGAGAAACACCTGAATCAGAACTCATTGACTCGGGTGACATAAGGATTCCAGAATCGCTTAACTCATGATGATCAATTGCTTCTGAAATATCAAATGATACTTTAGGAGAAGCTTTTGCAAGGTAGTGTGACATAGAATATTTCGTAGCTGTTGTAGGATATGAGGTATTTGACTGATTAGTAGAGTTGGAATTACGAGATGAACGAGGCATTCTTGCAATTTGCTTTTGTGAATTGATAGAAATATCAGAATTCAATCGATTTGAACGACGTGTAGATTTTCGACGTTTAGAAACATCCTGAGATGCTCTTGAATTTAAAGATGCAACTGCAACTGAACTTCTCATATTGTGGTAATCGAAATAAAAGTATAAATAGAAAAATTTAAAAGAAAAATAAAATAAACAAATAAATGTTATAATTTTTTTCTTTTATTCTTATGCGTATGTGTTGTGTGCGTGTGGACGATTTTTGGTATTCTCTTCGAAAACTCGTGCAAACTCCTAAAGTTATCGCGTGAAAACTATAGTAACCTTCTCGATTTTATTCACGATATTGTCGATAAACCGATAACAGTATTTCGTCTTTTTCTTCAAAAAAGGTGTATTTGTCAAAAAAAAAAAGAAATTCAATAACTACGACAAAACCACCAAAGAGGCGAAATAAAGAAGAAAAGTAAAGATTCGGTGAAAAGAGAAGAAAAAAACCTGGGTGACAAGAATAGAACAAAACAAAGATGTAACTTTTAAAGATAACAAAACCACCTCAATTTCAAATTATACAATTGTGCCTATAATAAAAAAAATAAGGAAAAACAAAATGTGGATTGCCAACAAAACTGAGTGTTGATAAAAAGAGAGAGATGAAGGTATGGAGAAGAATAGAAAGAAGGAGGCAAGAAGGGCAGGGAATTAATAGAAAGTGTGGGAAAAAGGAGGTATCAGGGAAGCTAACTAATTTTTGGGGGCGAGATTTTTTTAATATTTTTTTTACTCATAGTGTAACTGACTAGTATATATATGTGTAACAGAATAGGATTCCCTTGGAGAATCATTTTTAATCTTTAAAAAATAAAGTTTAAATCTTTAAAGGGTATCTTAACACTAACCGTTAACATATGGAGAGACTTAATCTTGGGTAGCTCTGTTTTACCCGGGGTTGTATAATAGGGAATTTCATGGAATGAAAAATTCAAGTCTCCAAGCTGAAAATAAACTACGTTTAAAGCAAACATTTAACTTATAACATAGAAACTCGCGTTTGCATCTTTTGAAATTCGGCCGTTGTAAAAAAAATGTCTATGAACATCTTCAAGGATCACGCGATCGAAGAGCGCGCTGAAAATGCACGTATGTCAGCATTTGTAGGTGCAATCGCTGTAGGTGATCTCGTAAAAAGTACATTGGGTCCTAAAGGTATGGATAAGCTATTACAGAGTGCTTCTTCAGGTGAAACAATGGTAACCAACGACGGTGCTACTATATTGAAATCTATTGCTTTGGATAATGCCGCTGCAAAAGTCTTAGTGAATCTTTCAAAGGTACAAGATGATGAAGTTGGTGATGGTACTACATCTGTCACTGTTCTTGCTGCCGAGCTTTTAAGAGAAGCTGAAATCTTGGTAAATAATAAAATACATCCTCAGATTATCATAGAAGGTTACAGAATGGCTCGTAAAGTTGCTATAGAAGCTTTGGATCGTGTAGCTAGAGATAACGGCGCAAACGCTGACCGTTTCCGAAAAGATTTGATCAATATTTCACGAACAACTCTTTCTTCAAAAGTATTAAATCAAGACAAAGAGCATTTTTCAAATTTAGCTGTTGACGCTGTTCTCAGACTTAAAGGTTCATCTAATTTAGATCATATTCAGATTATTAAAATTCCGGGAGGTCGTCTTTCTGACAGTTATCTTGATGAAGGATTTATTCTTCCAAAGAAGTTTGGTGTAAACCAACCAAAGGTAGTTAAAAATGCTAAAATACTTATTGCTAATACACCTATGGACACAGATAAAATTAAAGTATTTGGAGCTCGTGTACGTGTTGACACTACGAGTAAATTGGCTGAATTAGAGAGAGTTGAACGCGAGAAGATGGCTGCTAAGGTTGAAAAGATTAAAGGGTTCGGAATTAATTGTTTTGTAAATAGACAACTTATTTATAACTGGCCTGAACAATTGTTTGCTGATGCTCAAATATCAACAATTGAACATGCTGACTTCGATGGAATTGAACGCTTGGCTTTAGTCACTGGCGGTGAAATTGCTTCTACATTCGATCATCCTGAACTTGTACAATTAGGTGAATGCGACTTAATTGAAGAAGTAATTATAGGTGAAGATACAATGATAAGATTTTCTGGTGTTAAAGCTGGCCAAGCTTGTACAATTGTCTTACGCGGCTCATCTGAAGCTGTTTTGGACGAAGCTGAACGTGCACTTCATGATGCTCTTTCTGTTTTATCACAAACAGTTGTTGAAACTAGAACTGTTCTTGGTGGCGGTTGTTCAGAGATGGTTATGTCCAAAGCTGTAGATAATGCTGCTAGAAATGTTGAAGGAAAGCGTGCTCTTGCAGTTGAATCATTTGGTAAAGCACTACGCCAATTGCCTACTATATTAGTTGATAATGCCGGTCTTGACGCAAGTGATTTGGTTTCAAAATTACGTGCTGCGGTCTATAGTGGTTTAGATAATTCTGGTCTTGATCTTGATAATGGAAAAATTGCTGACATGTCTGAATTAGGTGTTGTGGAGAGCTACAAACTGAAGCGTGCAGTTGTATCAAGTGCTTCTGAAGCTGCTGAGTTACTATTACGTGTTGATAATATTTTACGAGCACGTCCACGTGCTTCTGACAGACAAGCTATATGATTAAGCTACGAGTATATAATTATGGTAAACTCTAGTTAAGTTATATAATTCATATCCCATATGTAAGACATACTCATGAGTAACTTACAAGGAACCAGTATAGGATAAATCCCCACATAAAAGACTGTAAATAAATCGACAACAGGGATGCGAGAAATATATTACGGCAGCCCTAACCCAATCACGATAGTTTATTCTTGTTTAGGGCTATACAATAGCAGTCACAACTTTTGTAACCTTCACAAGCAGACTAAGACTATCGTCATTTTGTAATAACCTGACTCTCTTTACCTTCACACATATTACACATTCATTAGAAATGGCCTCCCTCAAGACTTTTAGAATCAAGCAAAAGCTTGCTAAGAAGCAAAAGCAAAACCGTCAAATTCCCCAATGGTTCCGTCTCAAGACTGACAATACCATCAGATATAATGCTAAGCGACGACATTGGCGCCGAACCAAACTCAACTTCTAAGTTATGTTGAGTTTGTCTATGCTATATTCACTTTTCTTTTTTTTCATATAGAAGAAGAGGAATGACGATGAAATTACCATTAAGCTGAGTTCTTCAATACCCACATATGTTGGTATTATGACGAGGTATTCACCAGCCTTACGAACATGTTATTTTTCAATATTACCACTTACTACGATATTTTTAATTCTATCGATTTACGTATTGATATGATTATTGTTTTAAGAAGTTTATGTTTTTTTATGTAACAGAGCACTGTAGTTTTATTTTGCCAGGTGTTATTTGCTTTCTTGTAGTTCAGATTGTTTTATGAAGGGGATCTATTCCATTCTATGGGATAGATACTACTTACAGCATACAAGCATATGAATACCTTTCCCAGCTGATGTATAACTGTTGTAGATAGCATGAAGACAGCCATCTAAGTATGAGCAACTGTGCCCATTGTACTTTATCCATCGTCAAAGAACTACCTTTTAACTTGACAATCGAATTTATTTACATATTGCTAAAGGGTCATCCCATAAGCGGACGATTTATTGCTAGTATAGAATATATCTATATAAAAATGTTTTCGCTCTAGTATATATCCCATAGTAGTTAACGGTTATAATTATATAACGGTTATATGTTGATAGATCTACGAGGTATGGTAGCAATTTTTTGTATAAAACTATATAGTTAAGCTCGTGTGTAGCAAAAATAGCACCATTTGTAATTAGCTTCCGTTTTATAGGAGTGTCATTTTAAGCATCCACTGGAAGAGCACCTTCAGCTGTCGTTCCTAGATCAGTATCAGGCTCGTTTGCTTGCTCAACTCTGTCATTCAAAGCATCGACTGGGAGGGCACATTCAGCAGTCGTTCCTAGATCAGTATCAGGCTCGTTTGCTTGCTTAGATGCTTTCAAAAATTCATTTGCCTGAGTTTTCAAATATGATGGCAATGTGCTCATGGATGATTTATACGTGATGTTCGCTTCATCCCAGCGAAATACCACAGCGTGGCCATTCCGGGAAGTTGTACATCTAATGACAGAAAAACACAGCTTCGAAGACAGAGCCAACAGTTTTAACTCGTCACTTTTTTCATTGTCAATGATGCCTCTTTGAAGACTGCTTTCAATCATTTTGAATGCAAATGAAATTAAAGCATTTTGCCTTTTGCCGCCACCTGATTTTTGAGCCTTATGGTGCTTATCAATTATGCCTTTGCGCATACTTGAGTCCGCTGAAAAGGCCCTAATTACATCAGACACATTGTTTATAGTTGTTTCTGCAGCATTCAATTTCCGCGACATAGCATTTATTACTGCCGCAATCTCATCCCTAGTCATGATCTCAATCTCATCCCTAGTCATGATCTCAATCTCATCCCTAGTCAAGCTCTTAATTTCATCCACATTTGTCTCGTTTGTAGTATTAGGCGAGATCGTGATACTTCCACTTATACTGCTGCAAGATATGTCTGGTGAGATACTTGACGCATGCCTTTGCTCGGAGTTTGGATCTAGAAGCGCGGGCATTCTATTGATATCAAGTGTAGCAAGCGGACTACGACCCAGTACTTGATTTAAAGATGTCTTATTACTCGAATCTGGTGAAATGTTTAAACTGCTTTGAAAGTCTACTAGTCCAGTTTGATCTCGATTTGGTCCGATATGCACAGCTTCGCTGCGTTGCCCAAAAGTTCGAGGACTACATATACGAGCTGTCGATGTTACACAATCTCCATTTTCCGATTCTTGGAAACTAACGTCTGTGCTAGCAATTAGCAATGCTGCACTAGTGTCAAAATCAGAAAACCCTTCAGCATCTTCCACCGCAATTTTAACTCTTCTAGTCGGCGTATTAAGAACCGGGTTTGATTTACGTTCCTTCTCCAGTAATTCAAATGTGAGTTCAGATTTATAATCTGGATCTTTCGATTTAAAAGGAAGCTCACTCTCATTATCTGCACTATAGAATCTGTTTTTTAGTAGCGCTCCAGGATCCAATGGAACAATGCCAGTCTTCTTAAAACCAGACAGTATGTTCTTTGAGCTTAGAGCAAGCCTCCTGGAGCGATCAAGTACATTTAAGAATTCTACGTCCGCCACTTTATTGGCACTTGATAAGTAAGGTTGAAATTTCTTTTGCTCAATGTCAATAGCTGATTTATATGCACTGAATATAGACACATCTAAAGGCTGCGTAACATGGCTTGTATGCGGTGGCAAATAAATAAAAGCAATATTGAGCTTCGTACCTATGCCATGAAGCGTGTCAACTTTGTGACTTGGCGCGTTATCCATAATTAAGATTCGAGTCTTGGTCCTGTTTTCACTTTTATCTAGTGTATACTTATCAAACACATTCTCTAACCAATCTTTAAAAACCGCATTGTATATGAATCCGTTAGGAGTCGCTCTTAAGCACAAAGTGCCCTTATATTTTATCTCATGTTGTTTCAGTGTACTACTTAATCCAGTTTTTGATGGAAATATGACCATTGCTGGAATATATGTACCGTCAGCACATATACACTCAACGACAGTAGTGTTGTTACCAACTGTCGAAGTCGCTCTAGCTTCACCAATTCCAGTATAAACTAAATGCTTTTGTCTTTTAGATGAGCCTGGCTTACAGCAAGTTTCGTCCATATTGTATATAAGGCTCGGATCGTAACCATACTTATTAAATTTAAGCTTCATATAGAGGGTATGCTCTCTCAATATCTTGAATGAAACGCACGCGTCTCTGATTTCTTCAACCAAGGAGGTTGTTTTGGATTTAACCAAATTACAATGTCTTTTCACAAATGAGCGAAGCCATGACCGAGAAGGAGCAGGAAGCTTAGCAGAGGTGACACCGTTTTCAAGATCAGACGAAGTAATACGAGCTTCTGCCAGAGGTTCGCTCATACTTGGTCCTCCATCTATATACTTTGAAACAGCACGTTTTATGCCGTCACGATTTGAAGCAATAACATGAGCCAATTTAATTAACTCAGGAATTAGTAGATGAACCTTTTTAGCAGCTCTAAATTTAATAAGTTCTAACAGTGAGAACTCTTCTTCGTATGTTAAGTAAAATCTATGATCTCTAAAATTAGTACTTTTATGTACTTGAATGTGTCTTTTATATACAGTCTTTAACGAATCTAGATTTACTGCATATTTTTTAGCTAGACTAACAAAAGTAACTTTCTCAGCTTTTGAACCAGTCGACTCAGATAGACCACGCTCTTTTCTATCCCTGTATCTAACGTAGACTTCAATAGCAATTTCCTTAAGACATCTTGAAATTGAAAGATATTTTTTATTATCACCGCTGTTCTTAGCTTCATTCAGTTGCTTTATAAGTTTGAGGCGACTTCTACGCCTGCGGACAATCCCATGCTTGTGTTGAGAGAATGACTTTAAAAACTGAATAATGTCATTATCCATAGTCTCTGGGTTGTAATAAAAATTATCTATCTCGGCTTCTATTACAGTTGGGATTACTTCTCTTTCTTCCGTGTCAATGTCAAGATCATCGTCTTCACATTCTTGATCTAGATCAAATACGCCTTCTTTATTAACATCGTTGTCATAGCGCAGATCAATATTTAAGCTGTTTTGCATAATAATTCCAACGTCATAATTCATATCATCAATTTGAAATTCTTCATTGTCGTATTGCGTTGTAGAATAATACGACAATGAATCATCGTCGTCGAATGGATCAGATGGCATGTCTTAGAAGAGTAATAGCCGTACAATAAACTTGAAACAGATTTAACAATGCGCAACCGTATTTAATGAGATATATCACTAAATTTATGTATAAATTGGATTGATACAGAATATAAGAATGACATATATTGAATGAACAAAGTATTCGACTTTTCTTGCCATCGACTGATCTACGATGACATTCAGTACACATGCATCTAACCGTTACTTTTCTAGTTAAACTACGTATAGGGCTAGGAAATATATTAATACTCTATTGGCTGATAAGCGAACTCTAAATGAGCATGAAATTTAGAGTTTGGACAGAAGAGGACCGAAAACTATAGTGGATACTTTCATGTACCAAACGGTTAAGCAATGTAAACTTTCAGCAGAGTGACATATAGAAAATTGTTATGATAATCATTAATTCTAATGGAGTGAGATTAATGAACAAACATATTCCATAAGCAGGTCTAGTATCTTAGTTTGTGGAATCGTATAAAATTGGATTGAATGACCTGGACTTCTATGGGGGTACACGATGTGAAAGTGATCGACATGTGTTAATTTAATTAAAGTCCTAAAGAGGTAATAGTAAACATAAACAAGCAATCTTGTTTATCCTATATAATTAACACTGGGATACATCCTATATCTTACCTATGAATTATAACCAGTTAAGTTATAAAATAATTTAACTTAACTTAAGACTTAACCACGGGCATTTCATATTATACTTAGCAATACGTTAAACTCATTTCATATTCTTAAGTTAATACCAAGAAAGCTTCTAAGTGAATAAAGAGCTATCATATAAAATAGCTAGATAATTTAACAGTAACAAGACCTTTGTTGCTTGTATCCGATATACAAAGACCTTGATTAATCGACTTACAGTGCATTTGTATTTTATTATAATCCAATGAATTCTCCAATGTCAAACTCTAGATTCAATAAAGATCTTTTGAGAGCAGATGAAAGAATCCTTTTAAAAGATTCAAATCAAAAATATTATTATTTTGATATTGATGTCATTCTAGCACGTCCTCCTCCTTCTATAGCTGTTGATATTCCTATAAGAAAAACTATTCATGATTCTACATTTGATAATGATTTACGTTCATTTCTTACAAATCGAAATCTAAATATTCAATCTCCAGTTACTATAAAGAAAGAGCCAGTTGTATTTCCCAATGGTGTGGGTATGATTTACGATACTGAGAATACAACTAACTGGATTGGTATAGATGGAAAAGAGAACGGTATGTGATTAGCTTTTATTCATAATTAAAATATAATTTTATGATAATACAAACGAGTAAGGAGTAATCAAGAGGCGGTATGCTTTATAGCAAGTATTAAGTTATAATGTCATTTTTTTAATTTTAACCGTTATATTAAGCCTCCTTCTAAGGCCTGTCAGTTAGAACTCTGAATAGCAAGTTCTTATGCCAACCGATTATTAATATTTCAAGAAAGAATGCTTATATTCTAAAGACCAATTGTGAATGTAATTAGCTTATGCTAGGCTTTGCACTTATATTTGGAAGGCTGCCTAAGTGCTATTTTAAACTACAATTTAGATGATGGAAGATCGATACTTCATTCTATTTTCTATTTTGAATTTGTTCCATTTCTATAACGTTTTGTGTATCCCACAGTAACCGTTAGAGCATAAATATTTTTGTCATTTTAGATGTCATTCTGACAAAAATATTTATGCTCTAACTTCAGATGCTGTTACTCTTACAATTGTCTTCTTTAATGCATTCCACTAGTATGCACAACTATTTTATATGTGCGATTTTTCTCTTTTCTCTTTGGCTCATTATAAACTACCTACTATTCTGATTGTGTCTAAATCAGTGGTATCGTATTGAAAGCTACTGCTATAAATGCACACATACTTTCATTACGTATATACATAGCCCTGTTCCTTACTACTTCAAGCAGCTATGTACTTGCATGGGATTATAACGAAATATCAATGTAGTATTCTCTCAATCTAGATTTGGATATTACTAGTGAAATACCTATACAGCAATTTCAAAAACCATAAAATTTCTAACAACCAGTTCAATTACAGATACTTCAAATTCTAAAGCGCAAATCGTTATAAGCTCATCTGAACATGAAAGTGGAGTTCTTCCAACATTTAACGCCTTTACATCTTCTAGAAGTGAATTGACTTTGAGCACTACTCTAACTGAAGATTCATCATCTCAACTGCCAATAAGTTTAGATATTCAACAGCGGTCGTCTACTGTTTTGCATTCACCAGATTTCACTCTCGCTTAAGTGATCTGCTATTAAACCTGTTTCTTGGTCATCGGATCCAGATGGATGTTTAAAGCAGGATCACATTCTTGATGAAGGAAATTATAGTACACATCAAGTAGTCTTGGGTGCACTTAGTGAAAACAGTGTAAGGCAAATGTGTCAGCTAAAGTTTGAGGTAGACTTTACACGGAAAATTACATTCCAAATAGGAAATTAAACATTGTTTTCTAATCGCACTTAACATTATTTTCGAGAGCCTATTAACTGTTATTCATAACTTTTGTGTTCAACACTTTACACCAGAGTAGAATATTTGAGATAAGGTTTAGTTTTGCTAATATGAATTAAACCTTATCCTGTTATATAATTATCCTATTTTATATAACCGTTATAGCTAAATTGAAGTTTAAATGTTTGGTACCTTTTCCTGTATTGGCTATAGAATAATTTATTGAGCTGATTTTCTTTTTTTTTATTAATATAGAAATGTATCCTGTATATATGAATGCCACTTGGTTAGTAATTATTCAACAAAAAGATAGATTAACTAACTGGCGTTTACTCATTCTTTGTAATAGACGATGATTACGAATCATACACAAAAAGGGGGTAAACATTGTAATTTTATATGGGATATATGAATGCCAGTTGACTATCCCATAATACTTGCAAGAAGAATAATTAACTATCTGGCGTTTTGCTCATTCTTTTCAATAGAAAAGAATTACAAAATATGGACAATAAAGGGATAAGTGAAATGTATATTTTTTATTTTGCTACGAATATTTTCAAGAACTTGTCTTGAGAGTTGGTTTAGTGATCAACCTACAGTGAGAGCAAGACAGTCTAAACAGTGAAAATTTTCCAGTATTAACGTTTAGCTCACTTTTCGCAGACTAAAGATAGTTTTTTTCTCTAAGATTCAAGATCTCATCTCAATGCTAGAAAGTGGCTTATCGGTATTTTTTTAAATCATAAAAGCCCTCAAAATCGATCCCTTTCTGTAACTGTCATCTTTTCTTTTCATTACAAGTTAACTTAGCTTAAACTTCTGTATAATGGTTTCTAAAATATATAGATATAAATATGCGGCACTCAAATGATTGCCCTCAGTTGAACAAGAAGCACTATTCTTTTATAGAATTCCACTGTTCGAGTATACATTCGTTTTATCATAATGCTTGGTGTTTCTGAAATTCATGGATCTCACAACATACGTGGGCTTTACTCACCAAAGTTATACTTACCAGCGACATCTGGAAACTTGTTCGAGAATATTGCAACATCAGATGTTAATCCTGGAAGTTTTCTCGGAGAGTGTGTCCAACCGCTACCTTTGCCTGATGGCTTATCTTCTGAGAATGCTACTTCTACCAATAAATTCTATGGTAACTGGCTTGTAGCTGCTCACGATCAACCTGCATTCACTCACCCCTACAGTATTTGGTTTGATTCTAGTATCGCTGCAATGTCAGTTAGCTATCGTCCAAAGGATACTTTTGTTTTTGGTGGTACTACTCCTTGGGGCTCTTCACGATTCTATTTGGCACCTACCAGAATGGCTTCCTTTCAATTGAGTGCCACGGAGTTTGCTTCAGAATCTGCAAAAATGATTTTTGAAAATTCTGAAATGATGTCAATTGATTGCTACTTAACCAGCACCAGTGATGCGAATGAAAAGATTTTACTTCCTACCGTACAAGGTATGGGATTCATTACTGCTATATATTATTCTACTACTCCAAAACTTACAAGTCTATTTGGGTTCAAGTCTTTAGACTTTGTCAACACCATACATGAAAATATTTTAAAGTATCGTGCCAATCTTGGTGATGGGTCAACCTGGTTGATATACATTACGCTCTGTACTGATGGAAACTCTTGCAACGATCGTCCATCTTTAAGCTTAGTAGATGGTCATATTGTTGCCCCTCAGAAGTACGATGAAGCTATGATTCAAATCGCTAATGTACCTCAAGGTTCCGACGAAGGTATTTATGATACTGCTGCTGGTGTTTATGTTAAAGGCGTTACTATCAATGGAAACTATCAAGATGATACCGGAACTATTAAATTCGAGTATATAACTGGAAATAATATTGATAGAACTCCTCTACAGTTTGTTTTACCTCATCAACAAACATTG
Source organism: Tortispora sangerardonensis (assembly GCA_030566855.1). Lineage (NCBI taxonomy): Eukaryota > Fungi > Ascomycota > Trigonopsidomycetes > Trigonopsidales > Trigonopsidaceae > Tortispora > Tortispora sangerardonensis. Next base: position 184,525 of record JAKUBJ010000007.1, on the reverse strand, counting down.
ATTAGCTCTGAATCGCAAAGTGGTGCTACATCTTTATACATGGACTCTACTACAAAGGGAACTATTCGCGGTTATCTTCTTAAAGAGTTAGTTTTGACAACTAAGATTCCTACTCGTTCTGACATATATTTTCTTCCTACTACCAAGTCGTCAGAAGACAAATTGGATCCTCCTATTTTGAACTTTCCTGCTTATGTGATTGAAAAGATGAAACAAGTTGTTGTCGAGGATATGCCAATTGAAAAGATGTCACCAGATGAATTTACAGAGTATGTTATTCAGAGTTGCAATGATAACAGTATTTACTACGCAGGAAAGGCAATAGATAGGTATGCTTATATGTTACTTTCTTTGAAATACGTTATTAAAGATGAAGAGAAGACTGATATACTCTTAAACGCTTTGAAGGCTACCTTTGACCTTTGGATCAGTAATGGGCAACATGCAACAATGAAATATGATACTAAGTTTCGTGGTGTAGTAAATTCTAATGGCTTATCGCAACCTGGGTATGATTTTGGAAATGCTTATTATAACGATCATCACTTTCATTATGGTTATCTTGTGCATGCTGCTGCTGTTATGGGACTAGTGGACCCTTCATGGATAGAAGTTACTAAAAACCGTCAATGGGTTGAATTGCTTGTTAGAGATGTTGGTAATCCTTCAAGTTCAGATTCCTTTTTTCCTGTTCATCGATCTTTTGACTGGTTTCATGGACAATCATGGGCAACTGGTCTTTTTGCTCCTGCAGATAGTAAGGATGAAGAATCATCATCAGAAGATTACCATCACGTGCATGCTTTTATGCTTTGGGGTATGGTGTCTGGAGACAGATCTTTAGAGAAGCGCTCAGCTATGCAACTTGCTATTATGGAAAAGTCTTTCAATTCTTACTTTTTATACTCTGATAATAATAAGGTGATGCCGAAGGAAATTGTTCCAAACAAGGTTTCTGGAATTTTATTTGAAAACAAAGTTGACTATGCTACTTATTTTGGATTGAATCCCGAGTACATTCACGGTATTCATATGATTCCTCTTACACCTGCTAGTATGTATATTCGTCATAAGGTTTTTGTTGGACAAGAATGGGATAAAATGTTTGCAGATTATGCTCCAACTGTTGATAATGGATGGAAAGGTATTTTGTATCAAAACTTGGCGTTATATAAACCTAGGGAGGCGCTTGACTTCTTTCAAAACAATGAATTCAATTCAGCATGGATTGACGGAGGTGCAACATGGACTTACTCTTTATTATATGCAGCAGCTTTGGCTAACCCTTCATCTATGCCAAATACAACTTCAAGTATGGAACCATATCCAAATCGCACACAAACTCTGTTACCGGTCTTTACCACAAGCTCCTTTAACAATGATACTTCAACTAAGAACTGGAATCAGTCTTCTCCTGCAACATCATTGCACAAAAATTTCACCGAGATGACCAGTTCTAAGGCGTTCAATACTAGCTTCACTAGCCGACCATTACTAAACAGTTCAGTCCTGTCCGGCAGCTCGAATCAGCTTACATTAGTTCCTTCAACATTGAGTACACAATTAAGCTATAACTCAAGCTTGTATACAATGCCTACCTCGAGATCTAGTGATGCATCGCATTTTACTACTATAGCCCGGAATTCATCGACAATACCAGCTCATGTTGCAACATCATCTTTTAGTAATGCAAGCTTATTATCTTCAAGCCTTCAGCATGTGTCAAAGTCTATTTTTAATACCACTGCAACTCGAGAAGGAAGGAGTAGCAGTGATGCAGAGTTGTCATCTTATATGCCTGTTTCTTCATCTAGCAGCACATTTGAGACTTCAAGTGTTGAAACTCAGTCCAAATCACTAGCGCCAAGTTCAAGTTCAAGTTCAATGCAAGTTTCGTCTAGCTTTTTGAATAGTTCATGTTTGCACATGTCGATGTCTGCATCTGAATATAGTAGTTACTACAACTGCAGCGCATAGTATGATGCAAGAGCACTTTAGAAAGAAATGAAATAGTATCTGGAACGTAGCGCATTTTATCTTGGCACTGTAAAATTAGCATTCATATTTTGTTGAATAAGATTCAGTTTTTTAACCGATATATAGTTGTAGAATTTTATAGGATCTGCAGCAATGCCTACGCCAAGTTCTCATTCTCCAATGAATGAACAATTGAAGGCTTTAAGGCCCAATGAATCTTCTTAAAATTAGAAGGTTGCCAAATAAAATTGGAACCAGCGCCTTTTTATTAAAAGAAATCCCTGGCGAAAGCTTCAGGCTTCAACAATCGAGGCCCACAGTACTGTATTGCGTTTAACTAAGCTAACTTAACGGTTAAGTATGTGGCCATTAATTAATGGAAAGTTTTTATTGCTAACTTATGAGGACTTGATCCGTATACGCAAATCTGGAAGGCCCTTTAATTTCTGGACAGAAATTGAAAAGTGGCGCTTATACTTTGATCTGGGACATCACGATAGTCGGCAAATTATTTTAATTTATGGGATAGTTGTTTTTTTTGACAAGGAGAAAATTCCTTTTCGTTAATCGAGCTGTAAGCATATGTCAAACAAAGATGTCTGACCGTTTAGGTTGATATGTAATATATTTAATGTAATGCTGCATTTACAAGTAAAAACAAATATAAAAAATACGGGATGTATTCAAAAGGATAATATCAGGATATCAGCTAAATATGAGCTTTTTTTTAAAATGCCCATATATTTGCATCTTTTCAGAATACTTTGAAGTTGTGAAAGCGTATGATTATTTTATATTGTGAGAGGTATGAGATATCACAGTGTTGAGCTTAATAGGATGCTATTTAGCTGTGTTGAAGTGTAAAATTACTATACTTCATCATTGTATAATATCTTAAATAGCGTCGTTCCCTTTTCCTTTTTCAGTCAACCGACTTCAGTTTTAGTTATAATTTTTAAATCACCTTCATTTTAAGAAGTTGAAAAATGTGAACTCGGCAAGTCTATCTTTATTTTTTTCTGGAATACTTTTAAACAGGATTAGTTCTTTATTTTTCAGTTAGTGCTATGTCAATTGATTGTCACCTGAGGAATAAATTGCGCAGTATTGACAGTCCAACTATCTAAATTGGTGAAGAAGTCCAGATGTGTTTGAAGTACTTGCACACTGCAACTATGACGTAAAGCTTATAATGTGATTTTCGTTTAGCTTCTGGAGGAAAACAAAGTTCTTGATGTAAGATATTTGGATGTTCAATATCATCATATTGGTTCTAGGATTTTCGTCCTTGCCTCGTAGTTCAAGAAGCTATACAATTGTATGATTCTCTTAAGCGATTTGATAGTGAATTGCAAGCTGTGGCTACTGAAGTATGCCTGATGGCGATATGATAAGCCAGCACCCGAGAATCCCCTCAAGTTTACAAGCTGTCTCATAAAAGTTAAAGATCAGTGATCTTCAACCAAGAGGTACCCCTTGATATGTGATAAGTGGTTAGAAATATGACATAGCTATTTTGTTGGTTTTGTGTGATCGACAAGGTGTTGATTATCTGATGGAATAGTATAGGATAAACATTCAGCATTTGGCAACCAAGCCTTCTTTGAACCGTTAAAGAATGTCAAAGAATTTCAGAAATGTCTTTTCATTAGCTCAGAATGCTAAGAGTTGAACATTATTTCACAATATCACTGGAAGTAGTAACAAAATAGTACCAAGAGTGCCTTCCGTTTTTCATAGACAATATCTTTCAATTGTCCCATAGTTTATGTAAAGAGGTATTTATGATCTTCTTGGCTTTCCTATTTAAAACCAAATTATGCAGTTGTCAATACGGTTAATATAGATTAGATATTACGGCGAGTGAATAGATTTAAGCACATATTAACTTATCCCTTAAAGAGATAATGATACGGTTTAAATCGTTGAAATGACAATTATTCCAATTAAGAGCTATGAAATATATACCAAATTTAAAAGGAAAAAATTATCCTAATTAGAGACATTTGTAACCGCACCTCTAGCCAGCTTTGTTGAAAAGAAGGCGGGCTGGATATACCTCATCCCTCATACTGTTACGGGAGACAATATTTGATAAGGGAATATAACCTCTAGGAGAATTCAGTAACATTTCCTAAAGCGATGCTTTATTATGGCCTTTAAACTTTTAACTGAACAGTAGATTCTGGCTAAAGAATGTGATATACCTAGTACTTTGCTATGCCATTAACTAAAACTAGAAAACACATGCAGGAATTAGATCAAACAGATCTGTTTTTCTTTATTGAAAAAAGTAAAGTAAAATAACCATGATGTGAAAGAAATCGAGAGGCGGGAGTACTTCAAGTTTAGCAGGGTTCTCATTGTAGAGACGATGATCATCAACTGATACTGAAATAATGTTAGTAAAAGACACGTCTAGAAGAATAGTACAAATGTAGCAGATTTAATTTAGCTAAATAGAATATTAGATCCCGTTTTCGTGTGGAAACGCAAACACACGATTTCTGTAGGCTCCCTGTTCTGGCACGTCGAATAAAGTTATTAGACAAATGATAAATATAAGGTTTCACCTGACATAAAGGAACAAAGTAAGAAACTGAGTATAACCTTTAAGGACTATCAAGAAATAATTTATAATTTTTGACCTTAAAATAAAAAAGGATAAATATTAATTATAAGAGGCATTTTTTTGTTGCACCAAACATACTAAGTATGCTAAGAAAATTAGTTCAAAAGCGAAGCCAACTAAAATGGAATGACTTAATATTTCGGAGTCATATAGAACGCTTTAGTGTTTAATGATCGACATAGAACAATCAGAAATTCCATACTAAATCCCCTAATTACCAAACATGACCAAACTGTTTTTACTATAAGAAGAAGAATTACTTGTGAAAATTATGCATCAAAAGAAGAGAGATAGCGAAAAACAAGAAAGAATACTATTATCTTGCAATGGCTAATCTCTTATTTATTTGATGTGATGAAAGGCTTAGAATGCAGAAGTGAATACTTATTTACCAACTATCAATACGAATTTGGGACGTGTATCACGTTTGTTGCGTGATAATCCGTATCCCATATACGATTTTTTTAGTATTCTAGCGATGTCTTTGAATTTTACCATTTACAGTAAATCATTCTGTATGTTCAGAAATGCCACGCTTTTTAAAACGAACAAACGTGCAAACTTAATTTTTTGTCGTATCCTGCAAGTAGCTTAACTTTTTAGACAAGCAATGAACCCCTTAATCTATCAGACTTTCCTTTTAGGGAAGACTTCTAGTATTTTCAAGTTCCAGTTTAGATTATAAACTCTTTTTAATTTTCTTAATTGAGAAGCATCTGCCACTTTAAACTTCTTCCTAGTTACTTCATCATAAAGCGATCGCTAGTATATCTCTTATTTTATCAATCAATAGTTTCCTAAATGTGATACGGCATTTCTTATTAAGACCTGAACGCGTATTATTCTATAAAGCGAGAGATGTCTTTCCTTTTATGAGCTGCAAGCACCCCTGTGAAAATTTAGTGAATATATAAGGACACTTCAGATCCACTTTTTGTTCAATTCATTCAGTATATACTCATTTATAAACTCTAATTGAGTTTAGACTTTCACATCTATTCTTTTTGTCATTCTTTTTTCTTCTTGATAATGTCTGACCTCTCTGGATATGGAGTGCCCTTGTCATCTGTGGCCACTCCAGAGTTTCCCGTTATTTCTGAACCTTTACCTAGAGCCTTAGGTGATCTATCTACATCTGGAAATATGTTTGAGAGCGTTGGAACTTCTAGTATTAACCCTGGAAATTTGCTTGGAAGTCGTGAACATATTGTTCCACTTGCTGATGGATTGTCTAATCAAAAATCTACTTCTACTAATAAGTTCTATGGTAACTGGCTTGTTGGTGCTCAGGATCAACCTGTATATACTCATCCTTATAGTATTTGGTTTGACACTCGTATCGCCGCAATGTCAGTAAGTTATCGTCCAAAGGAAACGTTTGCTTATGGTGGTACTACTCCATGGGGTTCTCCTCAGTACTACTTTGTTCCTATTCAAGTGGCTTCTGTTCGGCTTGGAGCTGTTGAATTGGCTGAAGGTTCTACCAAAATGCGTGTTGAAAATTCTGAAATGATGTCTATTGATTGCTACTTAACTAATACACGTGATAAAAATCAAAAAATTTTCTTTCCTACTGTGCAAGGTATGGGGTTTATCACTGCTAAATATTATTCCACTACTCCTAAGTTGTCAAGTTTAGTTGGGTTTAGATCTTTGGATTTTTCTAGTACTGTTCATGGGAATATTCAAAAGTATCGTGCTAGTCTTGCTGATGGTTCGACATGGTTGATTTACGCTACATTGTGTACCGAAGGTAAGCCTTGTAGTGATCGTCCATCCTTGAGCTTAAAAGATGGTTATATTGTTGGGCATAAGAAGTATAACAAGGCTTTAATTCAAGTTGCTTATGCTCGACAAGGCCTTGATGAACTTACTTATGATGCTGCTGCTGGAGTATATGTTAGAGGTGTTACCATTAATGGAAATTATCAGGGTGATACAGGAACAGTCAAGTTTGAATACCGCAGAGAAAATAATAATGATAGATCTCCTTTGCAATTTGTTTTACCCCATCAGGAGCAAATGCTTGCTCCTGAATCTAAATCTGGCGCTACTTCTGTTTATATGGATTCTACTACAAAGGGAACTATTAGAGGATTTCTTCTTAAAAAAATGGTACTTACTGCAAGGCTGCCAAATCGTTCTGATTTATACTTCTTACCTAGAACAAAATCAGCTGAAAACAAATTGGATGCACCTACTCTCAACTTTCCTGGATATGTCATTAGAAAAATGAAACAATCTGTTGTTAAAGACATACCTATTCAAGACATGCCACCTGATGTTTTTAAGAATTATGTTATCAATCAATGCAATTTGGACAGTGTATACTTTTCTGGAAAAGCTATGGACAAATATGCTTATATGTTACTCACTTTGAAGTATGTTATCAGAGATGAAAAGAAATCAGCTATTCTTCTTGATGCTTTAAAGGCTGCTATGGACCTTTGGATTAACAATAGACAACAAGAAACTCTGAGATATGATACTAAGTTTCACGGTGTAGTATCTCAACAAGGTTTATCAAATCCTGGATTTGATTTCGGAAATGGTTACTACAACGATCATCAATTTCACTATGGTTATTTTATACACACTGCTGCTGTACTTGGCTTAGTTGATCCTGATTGGGCCAGGAATACCAAGAATCGTCAATGGGTGGATTTGCTTGTTAGAGATGTTTCCAATCCTACTGGATCAGACTCCTTTTTTCCTGTTCATCGTTCATTTGATTGGTTCCATGGTCATTCATGGGCTGCTGGCATATTTTCTAGGACTGACGGTAAAGATCAAGAATCATCATCTGAAGATTATCATCATGCTCACTCACTTATGCTTTGGGGTATGATAACAGGAGACAAATCTTTAGAGAAGCGCTCAGCTATGCAACTTGCTATTATGGAGAAATCTTTCAATTCTTACTTTTTATATTCTGATAATAACAAAGTTATGCCTAGAGCCATTGTGCCTAACAAAGTTTCTGGAATTTTATTTGAAAACAAAGTCGATCATGCTACTTATTTTGGAATGAACACTGAATATATTCATGGTATTCACATGCTTCCGCTTACACCTGCAAGTGTTTACATTCGTCATAGAGATTTCGTTGGACAGGAATGGGAGAAGATGTTTAAGAATCATGCTCCAAGTGTTAACAGTGGATGGAAAGGTATTTTGTATCAAAACTTGGCGTTGTATAAACCTATGGACGCGTTTAACTTTTTTCAAAACAATGAATTCAATCCATCATGGATTGACAACGGTGCTACATGGACTTACTCTTTAGTTTTTGCTGCAGCTTTGGCTAGACCCCCTCCTTTGGACCAGAAATCAACTTTAAAGACAACTGCTCGTCCTCATCGTACTCAACCTGTTTTCCCTTCTTATGGAAACAATTCTTTTGTCAACGCTACTTCAATTGGAAACTGGAATCAATCTTCTACTACTTCATCTTCATATGGAAACTTTACTCAGATCCCTACTTCAAGCTTGTACAACTCTACCTCCACTGCAAATTCACAGCTCAATACTTCTGTTTTGTACAGCAACACAAGTCAATATCCTGTTTCTACTTCAAACTTCAGCGTTTCTTTGTATAAAAACTCAAGCCAATACCCTGTTTCTACTTCAAACTTCAGCGTTCCTTTGTATACTAACTCAAGTCAATACCCCTTGTCAGCTTCAAGCGACAGCGCCGTTCCTTTTTTTACAAACTCAAGTCTTCATCCAGGAATTTTAACCAATTCAAGTCAATACCCCGTTTCTACATCCAGTGATAGCGCAGCTCCATTTTATTCTAACTCAAGTGTTTTGACCAAGTCTTACTCTAATGCAAGTGCTGTTGTCTCATCATCAAGTGAAGTTCCTGTTTCTTTTTCTAATGCAAGTGTTGTTGGCTCATCGTCAAGTGAAGTTCCTGTTTCTTTCTCTAATGGAAGTGTTGTTATCTCATCATCAAGCTCAAGTGATGTGTCTTCTCATTCTAGCGCTGCTGCATTATCTACAAGGTCCGGTGCAGTCCCTGGGTCTGCAGTGGAGTTTACTAATTCTACATCTTTGCCTGTGGCACCAAGGACTTCTAGCAGTTATGTCATTCCTGAAGTATCGTCATCAGTTGTTTCTGAAGGATTCAATAGTACTGCAAGTGAGAGTAACATGTATAGAATTTCTACGAGCAATTCTGATTCAGCCTTTGAAGTGGTAAGCAAGGTCCTTTCAGGCGACGGACTTGGATCCTTGAGCAGGTCATTTGAATCCAGCTCTTCTGTTGAAGAATTATCTTCTAGTTTATTATCTAGCAGTTCTAGTCTCTCTTCTACTAGTAGCTCATCTTCTAGCAGTTTAATTAGCTCAAGTTCAACTTCTAGTTATGTTAGCTCAAGTTCTTACATTGGATTGAATAGCACTGCAATCTTTTTAAACAGAACAGTTTAAAAGTATCTAATTATATAGATGTAAATATATTTTTATATAAATTTTTTGTTATTTGTTCATTAAATAATTAAAGATGGTTGCATAGGATAAGTTATATATCCCATATCCCATATATTTTTAAAGATACGCAGATTAAGCAGAAAAAAGATCCAAAACTAGTAAGTCCCAAAGGTGCCAGAATAGGAAATTTCACAAGGAGAGTGCATTATAATGGTCAATATTATTCTATATGAGTGAGGATTTACAAAAGAAGTATTATATATCTACGTGCATAAACAAGGGAATAAAAATTAGAAGATGAATTGTCCTAAAAAAGTTGAAATAGAAAGGGTGTATCTTTACTATAATTATATAACAAGGCAGGTTCTAGAAAGAATCTTTTTGCAGGGCAAGGCAGAGAGATCAGTGACGTCACATGATGAAGACTATTCTATCATTCGCAAGTCAGACAAATTTACAATGCCATAGTTTGAATTTTTAGTTAATTTTATAAAATAGGAGTTTTGTTTTACCCCAGATAATCTATATTGCCAGTTTATATTAAAAAGAGATATGAAAACTTGCTTACAATATCATGTGATTATAGGTGATCGAAAAATGTGGAGAATGAATAAATCTATCACCTTTTCAGAGAAAAACGCAAATATAAAGTTAGAGATTAAAGCACATTTGTATGCCAGTTTGTTAGATGACGTTTTAGCCTTGTAATGGAAACAAAGTACAGCTTAGAAAGAAATGATTCATCCTAGATACCTGATCGAAAGAAATATCGGTCAAGGCAATTCCATAATCAGAAAGCAATTTCCTATTTGGGATGAGTCGAGGAAAAAAAATATTATGAAAGCTGCATAAGCAAAACTTTAAAAGTTTAAAGTGCTGTTATTGGCTGGACTAGGCCACACTCGGGAACGAAAACTACCTTAACCTTTATATAAATATATATTAACCTTGAGATTCTATTTGATTTCTCTTTCACCCCATACTTTACACAATTAAAATAAAAATTCCTATATTTTTTTGTACGTTTGTTTCAATTGATTGTTTATTTTCCATTATACTAAAGTAATAAAAATGTCATTGTTTGTTACTAATATCGTTCTTAGAGCTGTTAATTTCGTATGGCTGGTGATCATTTTGGGTCTCGTTGGGGGTCTCATTTCTTCTCAAGACCATGCAAATTCTCAGGTTAATTTTGCGTAAGTATTACATGTTCTAAAATCAATACTTATATTGATTTATATTTTTTGCTGTTTTTTTGTTTGTAGTTTATTGAATTGGGTCAAGAATTGTGTCTTGAAATTCGCTTTCTTTTCAGGGCAGTGTTTGGGTTTTGAGCTGCTGGGTGTTAGTTATTTTTATGAGTAATCTTGGTACCGCCCTCAAAGCAATACATATGCCTATAGAATTGGAAGCAATTATTATTCTGTTTAATTCGAGGGTTGTTTTTATTTGAATTTTCCTGTTACTTTTTCGTCTTTCATTTTTGTTTACTAATAGGCAGCATTACACAGGTTTTTGTTTGCAGTGTATGTTTGTTGTATTTGGGCCTAACCAAAAGTAAACAATAATAAACAAGCCCAGTAGAAAGAAAAAAAGCAGTTCACAAGCAGTTTCGTATCCATTCGAACTTGATTTTCACTCTTGTTTATCATATTGTGATTTACTCATTATTACGATAAAGAAAGCAAAAAATGTATTTTATTTGCATTTGTGCCAACTACTAACATCAACAAAAAAATATAGTATGTTTACCGCTGTATTTGGTATCTTATTTGGTGTAATATATCCTTTACTTGCTCAGTTTGTTAACTTCTTAGCTTTCCCTATAGTATTGGTATCACTTGACTTTTTGAACGTTGTTTTCACTTTCGCTGCCGCTACTGCTTTGTCAGTAGCTACAAGAACTACTTCTTGCTCAAATGTTCCTTATGTTGAATCAAACGGTGTTACTCAGGGTTCTTCTTCTAGATGTAGATCTGCACAAGCCTCTGAAGCTTTTATCTATTTCTCTTTCTTCACTTTCTTAGCATCTTTAGTGTTTTCTGCTATTGCTATTTCTCGCAATGGAACTGGCCTTCCAGGACGTAAATCCGGTGCTAGAGGTGGTGTGCCCACTATGAGCCAAGTTTAAATGGATTTAATGCACTTCTGCTTTCTCTTTTTGCCCTTTTCTTAATTAACACCATTAGAGCATTATCCCTTTTCATATTTTGTCAGACATCTTGATGCTTTTGTTTTTTTAGTCATTTGTGAGCATTGATCATCTAACTCATCGTTAGGCAATTGTATTCTATGCACCAAAATCGAGATTGAATAGCATCGTATCTTATCCAAATTCTTAAATAGAGGTTGACTACAGTTACCTTTTTTGATTTTTTTTATACCGGTTATTTGTTATTCATTCTTTCTATTTACGCTGGCGCTATGATTTCTTCTTCTTTTATTATTACTAGTTTACATCTAGCTGTTCTGATTCCTCTCTATCTTTCTTTAACTCATACTACTTAGCAAGGCTTATCTTTTAGAAATAAAGAAGTTACGCATACTCGATGAATAATTTTCCAGCTATAGCTTGAAACATCTATAGCTTTCGAACTTTATTGTGACAACACGTTCATCTTATGCAGTTCTATATGATTGCTTTCTCTCAATTTTTCTTCTCAGGTTTCCTTACTTTTTAATCGTTACTCAATACCCCCTCTTTTTACGTGCAATAATATCCATTATCATTGTGCTATATATACTATCCTATAAATGTTGCTTTACCCCCAATTGTGTTACGGTATATGCTTTAAAAAAGAGTAGAAACAATAAGGAATGACTTCCCGCATAAACAATAAGGTTAAAATCAACATGCCATCATCTGAACAAGGGAAACATACAAAATTTGTAATTATAACAAAAATCACACCAAGAAACCCATTCATCCTTGCGAATTAACTGCCAATTCAACAATGAGTCTGGTCGCAAGATGTAAAAATGGGTATGTAGAGTACTTATCTCCCATATCATCAACATCTACTGGAAGTTCAGGTTGAGAAGTAGTGCCAGCATAAGCTCTGTCATAACCAGCTTGGAATTTTCCGTCTTTGGCGTCAGCGTCTCCAGCTGAAGCATGTTCAGGTAAATTTTCTGGTTTATCCCAGCCGTCAAATTTGAAATCAACTAAGTAGTTATTAGGTTCTTGTTGGTATAACTGAATCTGCATCTTTAGCATATAGCCTTGTTCAAAGTTAAGTTTTGCAAACTCTATGTACTCTGATTCTGCTTCATCGTGAGTTTGAGTTCGTTCCAACGCTCCACCAAACTCATCATCGTCATTAACGTCTGTATTCGGATCAACTGTTTCAGCTATGTCTGTACCTAAAAAATCAGATGGAACGTCAATACCTTTTACACCTTTTATTCCAGGAGGTAAATATCTCCAACGAACATAAATAGTCCAAGGATCATCATTGGTTGGAATTGCCCATTCTGCACCAAGACATTTTAAGGCGCGATATATTTCACCCATGACATCTAGAGGATATGATCTTGATCTAATACCAAAATGCCATCTTGTTTTAGACTTTCGGGAAGAAGAAGGTTGAATACGCTCACTGATTTGAGGAAAATAAGCCATCATATTGGCTCGGTGGAATGCAGGAAGAGATGAAGGAAGAATAGCAATCGTAGTATTAGGGGTCTTTAAATCTCCTGCGCCTTCTAAAGAAGGATGAAAATGATGACTAGAAAAAGTCAGTGTGGGAGGTGCAGGCCTCAGCGAAGAGCTGAATGTATTTCTAGGAGTGTATGATTTGCTTGAAGATTTATTAGAAGAGGAAGGAGACTCAGAAGAAAGAGGAGGACTAGAAATAGGGTTATCAGCTAAAGAATTTCCAGAATTATAAAAAGAATCAGAAGGGTTGTCATTGTCATTACCCAAAGCTCTGTTTTCTTTCATTAAGTCATATGCATCACATATTTCGGAATGATTCGTTCTTCTTGTGCGAAGAGCTTCATAAACATCTTCAACATCATAACCCATAGTTTGAGCTAATGCACGTACAGCGCCATCATCAATTTCGTTTGAAGTGTCTTTAACTCTTTCTTCACGCTGCTCCGGAGGAAGTAAATAATCAGGCATATCAATTTTAAACCAACTATCTTGCATGATCTCATGAACAGTTATACGGTTAATTGGATTTACTACTAGCATTCGCTGTAGCAGGCTTCGAGCACCAGAAGATACATAGCTGGGGATGCTGTAAATACCACCAGAGATCTTTTTGAATAAGTTAGGTATAAATTCATCATCGAAAGGCAGACGGCCGCAAAGCATTACATAAAGAATAACACCACAACTCCATACGTCAACTTCAGGACCGGCATATAGCTTTCCAGAAATTACTTCTGGAGCAGCATAATTAGGCGATCCACAAGAAGTTTTGAGAAAGTTTCCATCAGTCATAATATTAGATAACCCAAAATCAGCGATTTTAACATTTAATTCGTCATTTAGAAGAAGATTCTCAGGTTTAAGATCACGATGAACAATCTTGTGACGATGACAATATTCAACAGCCGATATGATTTGCTGAAAAAATCTACGAGCTTCGATCTCCGACATTCTACCCTTCTGAACAATATAATCAAAAAGCTCTTTCCCTGCGAACTCTATAACCATTACAATTTGATCTTGAGACTTAATGACATCGTAAAGTTTGATAATATGAGGATGTCTAAGAAGTCGTAAATAAGATATTTCACGTTCAACACGACCTTGCATATCAGATTTAGCAAGAGTTTTTCTATTAATAATTTTGAGAGCTACACGTTGACCATTAGCTACGTTATACGCCAGTTTAACTTTACCAAACGAGCCTTCACCTAAAGTTTTAATGATTTGGTATCGACCAATTCTATCACCAGATAAAGCAGGTGAAGAATTCGTATTAGCTGTAGGCTTTGGTTTAGGTTTTTGCTGAGTCTCGTGCATCTTTAACTTGTTAGTTAAATCTGGGGCGGATATATGTGACACTTGGTCTGAACGAGATTGCTTTGAAGCCATTTGTAGGGATATGAGAGAAGAAACAAATTGCGGCAAACTAAGATAAACAGATAAAGGAATGAATAAGTTGGTGGCGATCAATCGAATTGATTTGAAAAAACAAAAGGGAAAGTAAATACAAAAAGGTCAAGAAAGACTAAAATCTCCCAAAAAAAACAATTGAAAGGCGAAGAGAGATGCAAAAAATAAGAATAAGTGAAATAGGAATGAAGATTTCGCAATGGGAATGAAAACAAATTCTTAAAAGAGTAACAGAGTAAATTTTTAGAAAAAGTAAAGAAAAGGAGAGAAAATGAAAATAAAGGTTAGATGACGAGTGATTGGAGATTGGCTGGTAAGGAAAGAGAAATATGTAAAAAGAAAGGTAGTGGTGGGAAAGGGAAAGGACAAAAAGACAATGGTTTACAGTTTGTATGAGACCAGAAGAAGTAATACAAAAGCAGGGTAACATCACGTGACATGGCCGATCTGTTTGAAATTAAATTTGGGAGATCATGAAAGATAACTGAAGGCTGTATATGGATAATTTATAAGAATGCCGCTATTTGTTTACAATAACACAAAATAAAAAAACAAAAGCCTCTATCATATAAGATGAAGTGAAGAAGAATAAGAACAGATAAGCTAAAACATGTACTTAGTATGTAGGGTCATTGCAAAAGACCGAAAGCTTTAGCTTTCTTCTCTTTACGAGTGTTCGTCTTTTTAGCAGCCCAGTTCTTGTAAGATTATAAATTCACCATAAACACAAAGCAGTGAAGTAATTTTGGAAAACAGAGAGCAGGATATCAGATATATAGCTGATCTCACTTTTGCAGTAATTAATATCTGGTCGTAAGAGAGATTGATAACAGGGTAACCTGAATTATCTCAGAGAAAAGCAAAATATAATAACCGTTAGGTCAATGTGCAATTCTCTGAATCGTACGATTCGATATTCGATTAATACAAGGATATGCACACCAAAGCCACATTTAAAACCAATAGCTATGCTTATTTCTAATTCTTCTCTGTTTTGAATAGCATCTTTAAAAAAGATCACAATTCGCTTATTTCAATACATATTTCCGTTTTAATGCTGTGACCATTCAATTGTATTGAGATCAATACCTTCTTGAACCATTTCCCAAAGTGGAGATAATTCACGTAAGAATGTTACTCTTTCGTTAACCGCTTTAACAACATAATCAACTTCTGCTTCAGTTGTAAATCTTCCAAGACCAAATCGAATTGATGAATGTGCAAGTGTGTCATCAGCACCAATAGCATGGAGAACATACGAGGGCTCTAATGATGCAGAAGTGCAAGCAGAACCTGATGAAAGTGCAACATCTTTTAAAGCCATAAGCAATGATTCGCCTTCAACATATGCGAATGACATGTTAACACATCCAGGATAATGACGTTCGGGATCGCCATTACGAACAACATGTTCAGATTTCATTAATCCATTAATAAGTCTTTGTGACAATCCTGAAATGTATTTATGATCATATTCCATTTCTTGAATACAAAGTCTTGCTGCTTCACCAAATCCTGCAACTTGAGGAGTTGCTAAAGTGCCACTTCTCAATCCACGTTCTTGACCACCACCATTGATAATGGGGTCTAAACGTACCCTTGGACGTCTACGAACATAACATGCTCCGACACCCATAGGTCCATACATTTTGTGACCAGAAATAGACATTAAATCAATGTTGCACTTATTTACATCTAAGGGAATCTTTCCAGCTGCTTGTGCTGCATCTGTGTGGAAGAAAATCTTATTCTTGCGACAAATGCGCCCAATCTCTTCAATCGGTTGAATCACTCCAATTTCATTATTAACTGTCATAATAGATACTAAAGCTGTATCAGGACGAATTGATGCTTCAAGTTGTGCAAGGTCTATTAATCCATTAGTTCCTACAGGAAGATACGTGATATCGAGTCCTTCATCTTGCAAATGTCTGCAAGAATCAAGAACACATTTATGTTCAGTCTGACATGTGATTACGTGTTTCTTTCTATTCTTATAGAATCTGGCTACACCCTTAATAGCCATATTATTGCTCTCGGTCGCGCCAGATGTGAAAATAATCTCTTTAGGATCAGCATTTATTAGTTCTGCAATATACGATCTTGCTTGTTCAACAGCTTCTTCTGTCTCCCATCCGTATGAGTGTGTTTGTGAATGAGGATTACCATACATATTAGTATAGTATTTGAGCATCACATCCAATACCCGTGGATCTACAGGTGTGGTAGCTTGCATATCTAAATAAATGGGTCGTCCTTCTTTAGGAGCAATAGATTCAGTTGATTTTTCAATAGAAGCACGCTTTAATACAGCTTCTACATTACTTGAAGCTGATGGATTCTGAAGATGAACTTCATGAGCTGATGCAGATGCACTTGGTGAAGTATAAGATCGTGAAGATCTATATTGAGTAATAGTAGCCTTTGAAGCTCTACTAAGCTTTCGCAAACTTAGAGATGTAAATCTGTTCATATTTTATGTGTGTGTATATATGTGTTTTTGTGTAGGCTTTTCAATGATTTGATAGTTTACGATATTTCCTAATAGAAACACTCAAAAAAAGTTACAAAAATAAACAAAGTTCGGTTTTTCAGATTTCGTCTTTTCTCTTGCTTTTCGTTTACAAGAATTTCGTGTTCTTTATTTTTCCTGATTCGAAACAAAATCGAAAAAATAACGACGTTTAGGTAAAAAAAATCTGGATTTCGTTTGCCTTCTCGGCTTTTTTTCCTGGAGTGTGGTGGTTTTTTTCCCTTTTCTTGTGGGGGGGTTTACTACAAGTCTTAGTATCTATGGGAGTGGAGTAATAGGCTTTACTAAACTTCACATATTCTTAGAAACGGAGATTGGCGGACATAATTAAAATAGGCAGACAGCAAGGAACAATATACGATAAAAATAACAATTCAAAAAAATCAACTTACCAAGAAACTTTCAGAAGCTTTGAATTAATTGCAAGGTATGCTTTACAATGTTGTAAGTTATATTGATTTTGCAATTTAAAGATCATAGCAATAATTGTTTTTCTGGCCCATATTAAAGGTTACCCGGTATGTTGATAAGGTTTGATTGGGTAATCTACATGAATAACCGGTAGAAGGAGATCGCACTCTACGGAACAATTTAATTTTGCCACAGACAGACAAGAATAGAGCTTGTTATGCTTATTCTTTTTCAAATCGTTTTCTAGTTAGCAATTAAAGAATAGAAAGAGAAATATAGTTTATCTTTCTTAGTTGTTTTCACTAGTTCATCAACAAGGAAAGGATTACGAGTCCCTAATTTAATTGAAGCTACTTGTCTAGGGTTGAAAGGGTTCTTCCTTTTTTGGATGAGCGGGGCCACGCATACTTCGTTAACATTACTACGAACGTTATCCTATCCTATACATATAAGAAATCCAGATTCAGAATTGATTGGAGGGAATTTTTGTGTTCTAGTTCATAGCCACATATTTCAGTTTTCTACTTTACTTCAATTGATCATTTAGGGAGGCAATACACGTAAGCAAAAATTGTAACCTAAGCCAGAATTATAACAACCTTTAAAGGGAAACAAAAACAGAAGAGATAAAGAACTGCCTCCCCCTTTTTTCTTGTTCTTTTATTATTTCATTCTAAGAATTGACTCATTTTTTGTGACTCTTCACCTTTGGATTTCTTATATACTTTTCTTTTAATAATGAGTTTACGAGGTTTCACTAAAAGCATCGCTCGTGCTCCCCAGAGCTTCAAGCAGAAGTTCAATATGGGAGAAACAACAAAAGATCCTGTATATATAGACGCGGAAAGAAGATTTAAAGAGCTTGAGCAGGAAACGAAAAAGCTACACGATGAGTCGAAAAAGTATTTCGAAGGTGTTAATGGAATGTTGAAGCATCAAATAGAATTCTCTAAAGCTGTAGAAGAAATCTATAAACCAATTTCTGGAAGAATGTCAGATCCTAATTCTCTTAAACCTGAAGGTAATCCTGAAGGTATTAAGGCCTGTGAGCAATATCGTGAATTAGTGCTAGAGCTTCAAAAGATATTACAGCCAGAACTTGAAATGATTGATTCAAGAGTAGTTCAGCCTGCTTTTGAACTACTGGCGATCATCAAAAGTATTCGCAAAATACTTACCAAAAGAAACCATAAACAACTTGACTTAGATCGTCATACTTCAACTTATCAAAAGTTACAGGACAAGAAGGATAAAACCTACAAGGATGAAAAGTCTCTTTATAAAGCTGAGAACGATCTGGAAGCTGCTACACAAGAGTACAATTACTATAACGATATTTTGAAAGATGAGCTTCCTAAATTGTTTGCTTTAGAAGCTGAATTTATTAAACCTTTGTTTGAAACTTTTTATTATATTCAATTAAACGTTTTTTATACTATGCATGAGCATATGCAAGGAATGAAGATTCCTTACTTTGAACTTGAAGGTGATATTGAGGAATGTTTCAATAGAAAGCGTGGCGATATTCAAGAAAGAACTGAAGAAATTGGTATTACACATTTTAATATAGGGAGACGTGCCAGTAGGCTTCCTCCTAAAGACTTTAAATCTGGAGAAGGGGGCTTTCCATCAGCATCAGGAACTCCTAACTCTGTGACTTCTTCTTCTTCATTACCACCTCCCTATACACCGGGTGCTACATCTGCTTATACTGCCCCGCAGGAGAAGGCAGTATACACACCACTAGGAGCAGGAACAGCTCCTCAGTATGCTTATGGTGCACCTGTTACTGCTCTCCCCACCTCCGCTTATACAGCACCCGCAGCTACTACGGGCGCTGTGCCTGCTTATCAAGCTCCCACAGCAGCAGCGCCGGCTTATCAGATTCCTGCTTACCAACCCGCTGCCGCTGTACAATCACCAGTAGCTGCTTCACCTGTAGCTGCTGCTCAAACTTGTGTAGCATTATACGACTACACTGCTCAAGCAGAAGGTGATTTGTCATTCGCAGCGGGAACTGTGATTGAAATCGTGCAACGTAGTGGTAATCCTAATGATTGGTGGACTGGACGAATTGGTGCTCAATCAGGCGTTTTCCCCGGTAATTACGTACAGTTACAATAATAATTACATCCAATATAATTGTTTATAGGAAATTATAGACGATCTGAGGCTGTTTTTTTTCTACGAAAGTTATACAATTTCTTGAATAATTGTCATATTTTAAACTTTAATCGTCGTAGCCAATATTTGCGCGACCAGATACTAAAAAGAGAACCAAGCAAGCAACCATACATTAGAATCATTGGCTCCATAATTTTTCTTTTACTATATACATAAGATTTTGATGCGACTTAGCACAATTTTTCAATATAGAATGGTTACTGAATCACTTGAAAATTTTATGACATCATTGCTAAAAAACCAGCCATTTGAAAATGCTATAAAACCGCTAAATAATGGACAAATCAATAAACCTTTTTTCGATCGAAAATTATCACTAAAGGCTCTTAAACTACAAGATGCTTCTTTCATTGGCAAATTTAGAGCTTTGAAATTTGATTTATGTCAAATAACTAAAATTGATAATGTTGTAGAACTTGATAATAGTTCCGCAAAAGGTGTTTTACTCCGACCAGGCGCTGAATCATTTGATGATCTAAGTGAATCTGCAAATTCACTTATACAACAAACAGCCGCTTCAATTGTTAATTATGATGTTATATTAGGTTATGAATATTGGTCAATGGAACAAATATTACAAGAGATTTTACCTAGGGAATTGCATGAGGAAATACCTGCTGGCTATGCTATTGTAGGACATGTAGCACATTTAAACCTTCGTGACGAGTATCTTCCTTATAAGCATATAATAGGACAAGTTGTAATGGATAAGAATCCTAAAATTCGAACAGTTGTAAATAAAGTTAACTCAATTGAGAATGAGTTCAGAGTGTTTCCTATGGAAGTTATAGCAGGAGAAGAAGACTTTCAGGTAGAGCAATTAGAAACTAATTGCAGGTTTCAATTTGATTTTTCTAAAGTTTATTGGAATTCTAGACTTCATACAGAGCATGGCAGAATTGTTTCAGAAATACAACCAAATGAAGCTATTTGCGACGTCTTTGCAGGAGTAGGTCCTTTTGCTATACCAGCGGGAAGGAACAAGAAATCATTTGTACTTGCTAACGATTTGAATCCTGAAAGTTTTAAGTATTTACAAGTGAATCAGAAATTGAACAAAGTTGAGAATTTTGTTCATTGTTGGAATACTGACGGCAGGGAGTTCATCAGAGAAGCACCTAAACTTTTGTTGGATTGGCAAACATCTTCTCCAACTATAGAAATTCCTCCTAAATCGCACAAGAAAAAGACACCTACAGTGGTTATTAAAGTTCCAAAGTTAATAAATAGATTTATTATGAATCTACCGGACTCAGCATTGACATTTCTTGATGCTTTTAGAGGTATATTCAGATCTCTTGACGAGTACAAAGATCCAAATGTTTCCATGCCTCTTGTGCATGTTTATTGTTTCCACAAGCATGACCCTCATGGACCAGAACCTGACCAAGCAACAGTTTATCAAGATCTAACAAATATTGTCAACGATAAGCTAAACCACGATTTCAAGCCTAATGATATCTCATTTCATTGGGTACGCAAAGTAGCTCCTACAAAGGATATGTACTGCGTGACATTTCAACTTCCTGAAGAAGTGGCGTTTGAACCTTTAAGGTAAACTATACACGCTGCATTTCGTACTTGATCATCTTCGATTCCGTTTTTCTTTCATTATATTCTAGAGCCGCATAAACCATTTATAGATTGATTTTATGAACCCCTAACCCTATTTTGATAATACGTATCTTAAGCTTTCATGACCGGACCTTTTATCTCTTTACAGCACAGCTTTCCACCAAACTTCACCTCCTGCTCTTTTTTGTTTTCTACTGTGGATTTATTTCGTTTTTTTAAATTAGTGGTCATTCTTGTGCAGATAAGCTATACTATTGACTTGATTCAGTTGTATCTTTGATTTTGACTCGCGTGCTTCATTCACTGAACGTTGAATGTTCTAAAGTGCGTATTCCCCCATACACAAATCATACCCCCCTTTTTTCATAATTATTTCTTCTATAAGAGACATCTGCAACACATTGTTCATCGTTTTTCATGTACTGTGATTTGTGGTTGCAGATAAGGTTTTCTAGTATTTTATTTCTGAATACAAGGCATCTTTTATCGCCCACTCTGATCAATATATCAAGAACATAATGTCTTCAAATTCTCCACCTTCTTCACCGAAATCTTCAGGTGATGAACACTCAGATTTAAGTATTCCTATAAGTGTAGTACTTGAACTTTCACTGGATGGCACTGTTACATTTGTTGGTCAATCATGGAGAACGATTGTTGGTTCTGAACCAAGCTCTATACGGAATCATAATATATCAGAGATAATTACTGATGATAAGGACGTATTTAAGGTGGCTATTAAGGATTTGTTTGAGAATAAAGATGTAAATAGTGTAAGAGTAAGATGTCAAATTCGCAATGATGATATTTTGAATGAATCTCTTGATCCTAATCATATAATTGAGATCGAAGGTCAAGGTATTCTTCTTACTGATACAAAGTATTTCCCTCATAAGCACACTATGTGGATTGTAAAGAAATACACTCCAAATTTAGAACTCGTCATTGATTTACCTCCTATACTTGTTGAATCATTAGGTTTTGGTGCTAAATTCTTCGCTGCTTATTTAAATGAATTATCGAAGGATTATCCGAAATCTCCTGTAAATATTTCAACTATAGCCACTGAACAAGTACTTTGCAGAATTTGTGAACAGCATATTCCTAATTGGTGGTTTGAAAAACATTCTGAACTTTGTTTAGTCGAACATAAGGCTGCTAGCAATGTTCAGCTCAATCATGATAACCTTAACGAACATCAGTCTTTACTAAATTCAATATATGAACAACTCAGTGAAGGCAGCACAACTTCTTATGAAGATTCTCGTCTCCCATCTTTTGAAGATGCAGAATCTGTTCTAGACTCTCTTTTAGACGCCACTCAGATTACTTTAGCTATAAAGGCCCCTGAACTAAAGCTCGACTCTATAGATCCTACTTCCGAGAATATAGTACGTGTAAATACTCCGAATTCTGAAGCTAATATCCGTCAGATAGAATCTTGGTCTTATGAAGCCTCTTCTAATCCTGCTCTTCAAAGTCTGTCAGAAGATACTCAGAATTTAATCAATGAAAAATATTCAGCCGTGATGCGCTTGGGAAACATAATTCATTACTCAGAAACAATTCGTCAAGAAATTTTCTCAATAGCCCTTACTGTTATAGAAGATGCTCTAGGCCAGCAAATGGATCAACGGATTTCTGATGATATGTTTGTGCCAATTCAAGGTCAACGTGTCTCTGCTAACTTTAGTTCTAGAAGTTCTGGAAACTCGGGTATTATGTTGGATTCTTATAGTATTACCGATGATTCTAATTTAGCGGGAAAGGCAATGTCAGTAGTTTCCGATTCTGGGTTTGATAATCCTAGTACCTTACTCCTAGAAGACACTACATTTGATTCCATTAGGACAAGCTCTCCAACCACAAGTCAGTCAAGCGTTTCATCTGCAACGCCAAGGTCGTTTCACTCACTGT
This sequence comes from Tortispora sangerardonensis, assembly GCA_030566855.1. Classification (NCBI taxonomy): domain Eukaryota; kingdom Fungi; phylum Ascomycota; class Trigonopsidomycetes; order Trigonopsidales; family Trigonopsidaceae; genus Tortispora; species Tortispora sangerardonensis. Next base: position 161,791 of record JAKUBJ010000007.1, on the reverse strand, counting down.
CTCGAAAATGTAGCAGAATAAATACTACAAGCAGTTCTCCTGCATTGTCCTCTTCTCCAAATAGAAGTCAAACGCCGTTGACATTTGGCCACAATCAAGCTGTTCGATCTAGACTTAATTCAAGCATCGACTATATCAGTCCGTCTGCAAGAAATAGTCCTATACTTTCACCTGCTTTGTTTCCTATTGATAGTATTGGATCTGAAGGTCATATTCATCATAGGCGTGCATTTTCTTCTGCAGCTACTGCTGATTCTACAAGAATACCGGTTTCTCCACTTTTAACTGCAAGCTCATTAGTTTCTCGCCCGTCTCCAGGTATTAAAGACTATGACATTATCAAACCAATTAGTAAGGGTGCATTTGGAAGTGTTTATCTTGCCAGAAAAAGAATAACTGGCGAATATATGGCCATCAAAGTCCTAAAGAAATCTGACATGGTTGCTAAAAACCAGGTCATGAATGTTAAAGCTGAACGTGCTATTCTTATGTCTCAAGCAGAATCTCCTTTTGTCGCAAAACTATTCGCTACTTTTCAAAACAAGGACTATCTTTTTTTGGTTATGGAGTATCTTCCTGGTGGGGATTGCGCTGCTTTACTAAAGGGATTGGGATGCCTTCCTGAAGATTGGACTAGATCCTACATTGCTGAAGTTGTGATGGCTGTTGAAAGTCTTCATGATCGCGAAATCGTACATAGAGATTTGAAGCCAGATAATCTTTTAATTGATACATCTGGTCATCTTAAGTTAACTGACTTTGGACTTTCAGGACGTGGCTTAGCAAGAAGACGATTGCCGTTAACATCATCTACCGAAACCCATTCAAACAGGGTTCCATCACGAACCGGCTCAGGCGATATATCATCTAGTCAGTTGTATAATGTAACAGATAATGTTACATCTGTTCCTGGTTATTTTTATTTGAACAGAGCTAGCAGTGAACGAAGACAAAGTTTTTTGTCTTCTAGAGCGGACTCAGCAGTTGAAAGCATAAGCTCACAATTTAGTTCTTTACAACTTTCTGATGCTACTACTAATACGAGTGCTGCTAGTAGCACTTATAACTATCCTGCATCTATGAAGAGCTTTTCGACAGAAGATGGAAACACTCACTCTGACGCTTCCAGTGTATTGTTACCACCTTCTTCTGCATCTTCTGGATCTACCTTGAAAGATAACAAAGGCTTGGCACTGTTTGAACCTGGTGATCCTGAGTGCAGATTTGTTGGTACACCGGATTATCTTTCTCCAGAGACTATTAAAGGATCAGGTCAAGACCAAGCATGTGATTGGTGGTCTGTAGGGTGTATGATGTTTGAGTTTTTATACGGCTATCCTCCGTTTCACGCAGATACACAAGCTGGTGTTTTTCAGAATATTTTGAATTATAAGATCGACTGGCCTGATCCCAATTTACCTGATTATAATGTGAGCGACGAAGCTATTGATTTAATGAAGAAGCTAATGATTTACAATAAGGACGAACGTCTTGGAGCAAATGGCTCGTACGAGGTTAAAGAACATCCATTCTTTAAAGGTATAGACTGGAACACTCTAGTAGATCAGCCTACGTTTTTTCAGCCTAACATTCAAGATGCCGAGGACACTGAATATTTTGATTCAAGAGGAGCAGTATTGCAAACCTTTCCAGAAGAAATTGATGATATACAAGATATGATGAAATCACGTGGAAGTGAAGATGGAGAAAGTAGCAGTGCTGGTGGGATGACTAAAAGCGATGATAAGAGTTCTGGAGTTTCTACACCAGTTTCAGGTATTCCTGCACATGTTTTACAAGAAAAGAGAAGCCGGAGGCTAAGCGAACCACCTAAAGATGATTTTGGCAGTTTTTCATTTAAGAATTTGCCGATTTTGGAGAAAGCTAATCTTGAAGTGATTCAGAAACTTAAGTCAGAGCATGTTGGGCATGTACGTACATCATCTTCAGATGCTGGATCATCACCTAAAGTTAGTACGTCTATTCATATACGTCAAGGATCGTCGCCTTCTAGTACTGGATCAGGAAGTTCTATGCTTGTAAATAGAGGAGTTTCACCTACTAGAAAGATGTCTAACTTTTCTGGAGCAATCAATACTCAAGGAAACAACAGATATTCATCAATTTCTAATGCATCCGGTACATCATACCCAGGTACACCTATAACAGCGGTTGCACGAGCGAATAGTGCGAGAAGGGAATCTATGTCACCTAGTGTTTCTAGTACTCACGCGACGCCGAGTTCGCCTAAGCTGTCACATATGCCACCACAATTGCGTCCTGGATTAGCTAGCGAAATAAGTGGATCACCAAGGCCTACAAGGTTTAATTCAGCTTCTTCCATGGATTCACCTGATTATATTGATTCACTAAGAAGAAGCAAAAGATATTCACAAGTATTTGATGCTTCGCCTTCCAGTTCAGATACTGAAGACACTAAAGGATCTAAGGGAAATAGTAACTCTGCTTGTAACAGAGTGAGACAGGTTTCTATGTTTGGTGGTATGTATCCCATTAGAAGTTTAAGTGTTTTAGTGTGCGATGGAACGAAGAGCAGACGTAGAGGTACAGAAAAGAATTTAGAAAGTTTGGGATGTAAGTCAGCATTTGCACAAGATGGTCCTGATGCTATTAGAATTGCTACAGGGGAGATAAGATACGACGTCATTTTTATTTCTGGAGAATTGAAGTCGCCAGATGTTGATGATATTGTCAGGATGATTCAGAACACAAGCAATTCTAATACAGATACACCATTTGTTCTGATGAGAAGTGATAATTGGGATGATCAAAAAGTGTTCAGTCCAATTAAGTCATATTTGTTCAGTGCATGGTTGCCGGATCAACCATCAAAAATGCAATTACAGGATGTTCTTAGACATATATGTGGATGGGAGTTTATTGAACCTGTGAATGGGACTGATTCACCACCAGTTTTGCTACCCTCACCTCGACCAATCCAAGCGATTTCAGCTGGTCAAAGTAGTGTACGAGAGTCACCTTCACCTAAGATTCGAGCTGATAAATCAGACATTAATCAATGAGTCTATATGACTTTCTTTTTATTGTTTCATATATAGGTGTGAATATTAAGTTTATGACAAGTATAACAGATAAAGATGATGTAGAAATAAGATTTCAGTATACTTAGCAATATTGGCCAATCATCACGCTGCACAATAAGTCTGAATCCGGGGTAAATGTATGATGAAACTTCGAGGCACAGAAATTCCGATATCTATAATAGTCATTCCAAGTATATAAAGAACAGAAAATCCCGATTTATTGTTAATGAATAATTATTATAAGTATGGCACTGCATTCACAATTCTCTGATAAAGGATTTGATTCGTCGAGGTATGATAAGTATAGACCTCACTATCCTGGTATCTTATTCAGCAAGCTATATGAATATCATAAAGGGCCATTTAATACAGCATTAGATATTGGCTGTGGACCGGGTCAAGCATCTTCATCTCTTATAGCAAAGTTTGATAAGGTTATAGGAGTTGACCCTTCTGGACCTATGAATGAAGCTGCTAAGAAATCAATGGAGAACTGTGGAGATAGATTTAAAGTGATTCAAGCAGCAGGTGAAGATTTAGGTGCAATTGAAGATGGAAGTATTGATCTTGTTCTTGCAGCAGAATCTATTCATTGGTTAAAGCATAAAGATTTTTTTAATGAAGTATATAGAGTTTTGAAACCAAATGGAACATTGGCATATTGGTCATACGCAGATTTGAAGTATAATGGACATCCGGAAGTATCAAAATTGATACTTGATTTCACTTATGGAGATGATCAATTAGGGCCTTACTGGCAGATACCGGGGCATGATTATGTGAAGTATCATTTGCAAGGAATCGATCCACCTGTAAGCAAATTTAAGAATATCATCAGGGAATATAATAATGTTCAGAATACTGATTGCGAGAGCGTTCATAATAGTACATATAAAGATTATAGTCCTGAGACTGTTGAAAAAGAAGGCGTATGGATGAAGCTAAAGTATACATTAGAAGACAATGCATTTTATGCTAGGACATTTTCAGCTACTCATAAATGGCAGAAAGAACACCCAGATCAATTGCCTAGATATCAAGGTGGTACAGGAGATATTGTAGATATGCTTATGGATAAGATAAAAGAAACTACAGGATGGGAAGATAGTACAGAGGTAGAAGTGTCATATGGATTAGTTTATGTACGAGCTCGACGAGTAGAAGAATAAGATTCCAGAATCTTATCACCTACCCAATCAACAGCTTCTTCAACAGGTTTATCGAATAAGTAAGGCAAAGCAGGCACAAGTGCTAGACCTAAACCAACAGGGCCCCAAAGACGAATCTTTGGATTAGCATTATTTTTAAATAGTTTATTACCATATCTAACTGTCGAATGAATAGTAAAAGCAGGTAGTGCCATAGAAGCTACAGACTGAAATATTGCACGCTTGACCATAAGAAATCTCCAATCTATAGGATGGTCTCTAATAAAATCATCAGTACTTGCTAAAGAATCAGAATTCTCTGGTTTACCTGTGACATCTGAATACAACTTAGCACCTCCATCAGAATATATTTCAGCTTGTGCAAGTTTTGCTCTATATCCTTCATAAGCTACATCTCCTATAAGGTAAGCCCATGAGACACCATAAGCAGCACGTACGAACTTTGGATTTGCAATTGGTCTGAAAGACTCTCCAATATCTGAAGTATATGCTACATATCTATGTACGGAGTTAATAATAGTACGCAATCGAGAAGCATAAGCTGCATAACGAAGGTTTGTATCTGTAGATTCTGGAGCTGTTCCTTCTTCGATAGATTCTATAATTGGTGTTTTCTTTGTTTCAGATGATGTCATAGTTTGTCTTCGTTCTTTATTTATTCTTTCAGTTTACAAGGGTTCGTAGTGTATAGGATAGTTAAGGTGTAAAAATAGTTCCCGATCTTAAATTTTGGTAGACCATTATCAAGATTCAGGTAAGGGTAAATGTACCTTATCACAAGTTGAGGTGAGTAGGCTCATATTGCAGAAGCTGTACCGAGATCGGTGATTCCTTCTATTCCTTTGCTGAAAAGATCGAGGGAGAATTTTTGATATGGAGTTACAAGGTGAAATTTACACTGTCAGTAGAGAATTTTGGGCTTTTAAATTTAGTACTAGATCGGAACAAAAACGTACGAATTTACTACTCTTTGTTGGTGGTCTTACAGACAATATTGGATCAGTAGAGTATATTGTACCACTGTCTAAGAAGTTGCATTCAATTGACTGGGATGTTTCTCAAATCATGTTAGGATCTGCTGGTATTGGATTTGGTCAAACAACAATTGCTGCAGATGTTGTACAAATATCTAAATTGGTCGCTTATTACAAAGATCAAGGGTATCAGAAAGTGGTTCTTATGGGTCATTCCACTGGATGTCAAGATGTCATGGCTTATCAGACTCAAGAGTTTTCTTTTGAATTTGAAGATCCTGAAATAAATAAAATAATGCCTTCTTCAAAACCATCAGATCGTCAACCACTAAATGCTTATATCTTACAAGCTCCTGTTTCTGATGTTGAAGCCATAAAGATGGCGCTTACGGAAACTGAATGGCTAGATAGTTTAAATATAGCTGAAGCACTTTGCAGTGAAGGCAGGTATTTGGATTTTGTACCCAGCAAGTATTCATCAAAGTTCTTTCAAAATGTCGCTATTAATGCTGTTAGATGGCTTGCATTGTTTAAGCCAAGAGGTATGGATGATTTTTTTTCTTCATACCTTACTTTAAAGGACCATAGTAAAACTTTCTCTAAACTAAATGCACCTTCTTTGTTCTTGTATTCGGGATCAGACGAGTATGTACCTAAATCAGTTAATAAACAAGAATTACTGGACACTTGGAAATCTGCAGCTTCGGATGAATTTTGGAGTAAATATTCAAAAATTATCCCTGATGCCAAGCATGCTCTTTCTGCTAATGAAAATCAAATTCCAACTGCTGAACTTATTGATACCGTATCTACATTTCTACTTTCGCTATGAAGCCCCTGCACAGTTACGACCAAAACAAGCAATTTGTTCAGTTACAAGTCTAGGAGCATGCGCTACTTTTAGGAAGCCGGAACTTCTCTATTCTTCTACTCTTTATTCAAATCCGAATGGTTCAGATATAAGGGATCCTATTGAATGAGGACATATACATTAAGGTTACTCCTATGACGGACAAGTACGCAACTTGTTCTTCTAAAATAAAAAGGAAATAGCACTTGTAAATTAAATAGATTTAAGAATCTCGTTTTGGAACTGGAAAACATAAAGCAAAAAAAAGCCAAATTACGCTAGTAAATCAACTTCTTCTGATGCTTCTACTTGCTGCGTTGCTTCCGATACGACAACTCCAAAGAGTTCGGGCTTTTCTGACGGCAACACTATTGTCTCTGCTGCCGTTTCTTTACCAGCACTAGCTAATTGTTCACGCCATTTAACAGCATACTCACTAGGATCTAATCCATATGTAAGTGCTAAACTTGTAGCAGCAGATGCTTTACCTGTACTTACAAGGATATCTGCACATTTACTAACATCTCCAGCTGCCAATAAAGCAGAAAATGCAAGATTATTTTGTCCTACTGCTTGTGCTTTCGTTGCAAGATCCACTAATGCTTCTGCATCATTTAATGATGTGTAAACTAACAACAAAGTAGAATAATCGTCTGCTTCTTCAAAACATTTCTTTGCTAAAGTAATGTTATATTGTTCTAATGCTGCATCTCCAAGTGCCTTGAATTTATGTCTTTCTCCAGTTGATGTAACAATATTTTCTGCGATAGATAAGTTACCAAGTGATAGTGCCAGATCAAATTTATGCTCAGTATCTTGAGTAATTTGAAGTGCTTCTTCTGTGTATCCTTGTGCCTCTAAGAATCTAGCAACCTTGGTTTGATCTTGGGGTCCAATCTCTGGTAAAATCTCATTAGCTGCTTCTAATTCTCCACGCAACACAAGTGTTTGATACTCAACAACTTTCAGAGATAGTGCATATGATAATACTTTAAAGTCTTTATCAGTAAGATATACCCTTCCAGAACGAGTTAGGTATCCTAAAATAAACAAAGGTGAAGTGTGATGAGAAATAGTATATGTCTTCTGTCCAACTAAGTAGTTTACACGATTGGTAGCTGTTGTATAAATGAAGCAGTCACCCACCCAGCATGCAGATGTAACAATATCGGAAGTATCAGTAATGACATCAAAAGCAGATTCAACACCTTCCTCAGGATCAATATCACCTTCTTGCAACGCATTCAAGAACTCATCACGACTATATCTTAAAATATATAAACCTTCTTCAGTTACAATAGCAACTAATTCACCATTAGGAGACCAGTAAACGGCAGTAGGAATAACATCTATTTGTCTAATAGCAACACCTGTATCCCAATCAAAGAAAGTAATCCATTCAGGGCCTCTAACACCTAACAATGCACCTCCAAATATACGATCAGCTGAAAAATTAAGTTTTAAATGGCTACCAGGTCGTTCCTTGAAGTTATGGTACATCTTAATCGCCTTAGGGGAAACACGAATAGCATATTCATTACTGTCAAGAGCCCATACAAATTCAAGACCTTGACCAAAAGACTTGTTACGCCATGCTAACGCAGTATAAATTATATACTCTCCATCACCGCAAACAGCAACAAAACGACCATTTGGAGAATGAATAAGCTGTTGTGGATATACTTCAACATTACCAAGTTCCTTTTGGGAAAGCAAAAGAGGTGCACCATCTTCAACCTCCTCAGTGCCTTTAATTACAGCATTGAAAACCTCATTATGACGAGTCCAAATAACTTTACCACTAGGATCCATAGAAACAGCAGGTGTGTTGTTACCCATAGAAATAACGACAGTTCCTTCATCGAAACCGAAACCAATAAGGTTACTTCCCTTCTTAACAGCAGCACACCATGCACGTTCTAGACCATAGTTAAGAGACTGTTCAAGTCTAAAAGTGCTTGCATGCCAAACTTTTATAGTTGAATCTTCAGCACCTGATATAATAATAGGAAGTTCAGGGTGGAATACAGCGAATGAAACATTAGCAGTATGCCCTTCAAGAGTAGCAATTACACCCTTTGTCTGATAATCATGAATTCTTACAGTATGATCATCTGAAGCAGTAATAATATAGGGCTTGTCAGATAAAGGATAATAATCAACAAAGTTTACACCACGAGTTTCGTGAGCTTCAAGAGTGAAATTTGGTACGGGAGAACCAAGAGACCAAATCTTTACAGTACGATCAAGACCAGCAGAAGCAAAAGTGTTTGTATCCTTTGGATTAATAGCAATGCACATTACATAATGACCATGGCCTTCAAATATTTGAGTACAATTCCATTCTTTTTCCCAATCCCAAAGTTTAATAACCATATCATCACCAGCCGAAAGAAAGAAAGGACGTGTAGGATGAACAGCGATAGTTCTAATATAATCAGAATGGGCTTCAAATTGAGCAACTTTCTCACCAGTGTAGTAATTAAATACTCGAATAATACAATCATCAGTTCCAAGAATGATCCAATTTTTACGTGCAATAAATCGGCCAGCACGAATAGGAACATCAGCAGCTTCAAATGTCTTAACGGTTGCACCAGTTTGATAATTGGTAATACATGCTGTACCAGAATAAAGTGTAGTGAGAACCCAAGGTTCTGTAGGGTGAAAGTCAATGCCCTTTACTCGGTCCGAGCGAGAAAGTAACTGACGCTTTATATCGAATCTCATTTTTAAACACAAAGGATAAGTAAAGTGAAGCCTATCAATTGCAGACAAGAAAAAGACAAGAAAAAGCTAAGGTTAAAAAAGAGGGTAAAAAATCAATATCAAAATTTAAGAGGACACTTTATCTCTTTCCTATTTTTTCTCTTTCAATTGCAGGAGTACACGCTTTTTTGTAAAGCAAAGAAAGGTTGGTTTTTTCGAAGTAAAGAGGACAGAGTGATGTGTTTTTTCGAGGGATGTTTAGAAATAAATAGCCGGGTAAAATATTTTCTGCTTTAAAAGGGTGATTGGAATTGCGAGAACTAAATTTTAAGATTTATAGATATTACGAGAGAGAAAGGCGAAATGAATACATAACACATTTATAGATTATTTAATTTTTAAAATGAGAGCATTAATGATTTTTATGACCTAGCAGGGATTTGTGTATGTGTTTGAGAGAGTGTGTGAAGCAGTGTAGTATGTTGATAAGATGCTCTCGTATCGACTAGCTTTAGCAGCTGTATACTTTGGGATATATCCCATATACTATCGATCATTAAGAGAATGACAGTAGCATATGTGAACACCTTTTTATTGTCGATGTTGTTGCACTCCGAAGACACTTAAGAAGAAGTAAAGTGCCAATAATACTGAACCAATTATAAAGAGTTCAACAGATAAGACCAAGCATTCAAGTGATCTAGATATTGCCGTAGAATATACTAAGATTGCAAGAAATATCAGCATAGGTTTACTAGATGAATTAGATATAATGATCCAAACCGAAGGAATTATAAGTAGAAGAGACGCATTATAAAGTGAATACACTTCTGCTACGTTTAGAGGCAAATTGCTTGAAATAGTTATATCTAAAGACCACACAAATGCATAGATAGACCACGCAGTTGGGAATTGAACTACAGTCAAGTGAATGAAGTTATCACTGACTGTATTAGGAGTGGTTATAGAAGAGCTATTCAAAACAGGGAACAATTGGAAGAGCAGAACTGGTGATGTAATAAGCGCTAATGTGCTTGTAAGAAGTGTTGCCACGAAAGAATAAGCTGAAGTCATCCACATGATTTGAATTATTAAGAAAATCATAAAAGGACCTGTAGTTGGATGATATATTGAAGGAAGGTTGCAAATATACAAGAACCACATGGCAGAGATTATTGACCAAACAGATATGCAAAAATGAGAAGGAAGTGAGATTGAAGAAGAAGGAAACGCGAAAGGTGAATTCATTAAATGATCATTATTCCACAATCCATAAAACACGAATACTAAAAAAATGCAGTATAGGATTCCTGCAAAATATCTATTAAAGCAGAATGAATAGTAATGGAAAAGAGAATTGAAACTTGATGATGAATTGTCGTACATAGACAATGAAGCAGTGGAACAAGATGATTGCGTCATGAATGAATTTTGATTTGATATCATTGAAGATATAGAAGAATTAGAGCTTAACAAGGGAGGGTTTGTTGCTGATTCATTGAGAATGTCAATTGATGAACCATTATTAAGAATTTGGTCCTTTTGAGGTCCATTGTGAGTAGAGTTTTGTAAGAAGAATTGACTATCTTCTATATGCAAACTTATTGGATAAGTAAATGGAGACTGATTTGAATGCAATGGCAGATATAGTAAGCTTGGCGCAGGTTTACCGGTACGTATATCTATAGGATGAGATTGTGCATGAGATGGTTCCAAATAATACTTTGGAGGACTGTAAGTGTTTTCAGGACTTATACATGGAGACACTGATTGACAATGATATATCATATCTTTATAAGATAGATGATCTTGGTAGGAAGTGTCGTGCTGTTGACGAGATGGTATATTGATATTTAATATTGACCCAGGACGTCGTGAGACTTTATTTGAAAGAAGCCATATCCGTTCATCATTTGGATTGTCATGCTTTATTGTGTATTTTTTTGGTTTGTACATTATGTGAATTGTGTAAAGTTGAGAATTCTTGAAGTTATGAAGTCAAGAGTCGTGGAAGTGATTTTGACATGAACCTTGGTAAATTAAGAATAAGGTTTTTAAATGAATTAAGTTACGTCATTCAGTTGAGAAGATCTAACCGGTTAGTGTACTTTTTTTACTAGAAACTGTATCATTTTGACATGCTTGGGGGCTTTCTTGGCTTTTCAGGCACGCATTTATTTAATTTGTTAGCTTTTTCTATATCCTATATTTAGGAGCTGCCTTATTGTTCATCAATAATTTATTTGATGTGAGGATGGAAACACACAATTGGTAACCTCACTTACTACACGATCACTTTATATCCACTACTATTATAAACTTCTTGATGACTTACTATCACATCTACGACAACTACTTTATATCCAAATAATCATGCTCATAATGCTTATCTCTAATTCCTATGCTTATTGACTTGCCGATGAATAAATATCAACAACTACTCCTTTACTAGTAGCTGATGATTCACTAACTGATGCAACCGAATGTAAATCAGAAACACCCATAATGCCCATACCTTTAAACATTTTCTTCTGATTGTTAACTATGCGTGGTTCCTTTAGCTTAGATTTGCCCTTATCATCACTGTTATCTTTCTTCACTTTGTATTGAAAATCAGGGTATAAAATCTTATGTAGATCTCTGTCTTGGAATGATGCATCTGAAAATTTAGTCTTAACATCATCTGATTCCGAGTTCCATAATAATCCCATAATTTGTGATACGTGATTGAATCTGACATGTGATAGGACTGAATTCTGTTTAGCCATTTGTCTTCTAGCTGCTGATCTTTTTCTCTCGCCTGGTTCTCTTAGTAATTCAGGATAGAATCTTCTGATTTGCCATTTCTTGTACATCATAAAAGAGTTTAAAGGTTTCTTTACAGGGACTGGTTTTTCAGGTAATTGTGACCCACCTGAGCCTGACACTCTTCTCTTTTCAGCTGCTTTAGCTGACTGTACCCCAATCGATTCACCAAGATTCATTCCAATCATAAGGGTATTCTGTTCAGGATCAAGTGATCTGTTAATAACGTCTTCTGTTAATTCAGTAGGAATTCCCTTATCTGTAGCACTTGCACGTAGATTTAAAATGCGCTCTTTACTCATAGGTGTGAGTTTGATCTTCTTGTAAGTGTCATTCTTAATAGCTCTTGGAGTACCTGATATTGCATTTCTTCGACTTCTAGAAAGACTTTCTTTTAAGCAAGCTTCGTCTTCTAAAATAGTTTCTGGTATATCCGTTGAGCTTGCTTGATCTTGGTATCTTGGACTCCATTGATTGAAAGTACCTGACTCTATGTAAGAGGTACTTCTACCACTTAGAGTAGGCTCGATAGAACCGCGTCTGATTTGTTCTAAATTTCTGTTAACAGGCGCTATATCAGTAGAAGAAGTTATACTTTGTAATCTGTTTGCAGCAGGAGAAGCTGAAAATTCATAGCTGTTAGCTCTAGATTTGTTTGCGGTAGAATCAAATGAGTTGTATCTGACACCCCAAGATTCAAAAGGAATGGCTTGGTCATCAGCATCTGAAGTAGATGCAGCATAAGAACCAAAAGAATCACAAGAGTCAATAGAAGCACATGATAAGTAGGATCCGTATGAGCCGAATGTACCGAAATCACTATCTGAACCAGGTTCAGGAGAACCTACTAATGGAATCAAAGAAGGATGCAAAGAAGTTAAACCAATAGAAGGAGTTATAATATTTGAAGCTGTAGTAATGCTTGAACCTAGACCAGGGTCTGTATTGATGTAATCGAAAGAATCATTTCTAGGGGCAGACAAATGCTGTAAAGAAACAGGTGTTACAGTTTGAACGTCAGCAAAGTCTGAAGTTGATGCACCAAGCATAAGGTTGCCTGGGGAAGTACATGCAGAATAATGAAAGTTATCAATGAGTGAAGAAGTTGAAGGTTTGAATGCAGGAGGTGTATTAGATCTTGGAGTTTCTACAGAACGAGCGAAATAGTCAATACTTGAAGGAGGTATATTGTTATCAGCTTCGAACTCATCACAGAATGAAGAGCAGTACTCTGAGCCAGCAGGAGAAGTTGGTGTAGAATACTCAGCTAAGAGAGTTGAGAAATAAGAAGGTTTTCTTTGAGCTTCAGTGAATGAATTATTGTCCATTGAATCTATCCAAGTGTTGATATAAGAAGGTATATTTTCAAGCATGGAGGAAAGAGGGAGTATAATGATAATGCGAACTTCGTTATTAGAAAGTGCTTAGAATGTATGAATAAATAAATGCTATGATAATGAAATTGCTTATATGCTGCTTCTTGGTTTTACTGATCTGATGAAGAATAAGTGTGATGGATATATATATGAGAGACTCATAACCGGTTGTTTCTTTGAATACCAAATGCCAAGGAGAGTAAGTTCCTTTTTACTTTGAATAAGAAATGTACCGAGATTATATGATTCCTGATTATCCAATATCATGATTATCGCAATCTATCGGATAGATTATGATCTTCAAGAGAGTTGAGCGTTTAGAAAGCAGGTAATGAAAGGTCTTGGCAATACAGTTTATTAGACTCCCAAGCTTATCTGTCAAATAGAGTTTTTTTAATAGCGGGGAGGAGGAGTAGAGGAAGTTCGGTGAGAGATAAGGATTTACGGTTTGGGCGTATGGGAATACGTGTATACTCGGAGATGTATGGAGCAATATATCTTTCATAGAAGAGTGATAGATGATAGACATGATCTGTTAGACACGCGAGCAGAATGACATATACATGTGAGCAATCTAACAAGTGTACATGTGAGAAACATAGCACATATACAGTTCTGCAGACTCAAGATGCCAAGAAGGCGAAACGAAGACTTGCTTATTGAGCTTGCCGGGATTATGCCATATATTGATACGTTTGACATCTATTCAAAGGAACACCTAAATAAGCAAATTAGAAGTTTGATTCCGGTTTATTACTATATATTGAAGAAACGAGTAAAAGATCGATCGATTTTCATTTAGTACCTACTTTTAATTGTTTTAGAGTACCGAATCTAATTTAGTATTAATAAACCTTCTTTTCTATCATTTTTAACTTATCTTGAAATACAACATAATACTATCTTAAATACTTAAATTATCAATTAAAGTTACTAATCGCGACAATACACTCAAATATGTTTTATCACTCATGTTTTTTTATTTATAAACACATTTACATTTATAGATAGTAGATGATTCTATTCTTTCGATATATCAAGTAACGGTTAGGAGAATATGCTTCCATGTGAAATAAAATAAGGTTTTAAGGTTATTAATTTATATATGTCAAAGTAGAACTATTGGCTGAGGATACGTAAATTAGACGTTCCTTAATTACAAACTTTATTTGACACATACCTCGTGGCGGAATTCAACGACTCATGCGCTTTGTAGATTTATGTATGAATTCGATGAATATATGCAAACGATATAGTCATAAGATATTTACAATACCGGAATAATGTGAACAATACGGATATTTTCGTAGGATGGCTTTCGTTTTGCTTTTTAGAAAGAAGGGAGCCGATCTATAAGATTTTCATGGGAAATTTTTCATACTCGGATTTGCTTAGTAGCTTAAAGATACGTATGCCCGATAGATAATAGAAATTGGCTAACATAGATATCCCGGTAATTTCTATAGATTATCAATGGTATAGGTGTTTGAAGAGTGACTTTGTATTCTATTTTACGCTATATAGAGCTTAGTATTTTTAGTAAAAAGGTATAGGGGAAAAGATAGAAATCTCTTCCATCTACAGAGGTACAGGAACAAATGAATTGTCTCTCCCCCACCTACATTGTCTCTTTGTTCTCCTTCAGTTTAAGTGAATTGCCAAATATAAGTTCAAGAAATAGAGGCAAATATTAGACACCGAGGGATGCTATCCCATAGATGATTTTAAAGATTTAATGCTGAGATTTTATAATGCAAAATAGCATTGTAGATGAGAGTTATATTATAATATAAGGTCTTGGCATCTAGAGTTTAGCGATCTAAAGTATTCTTAATATCGATGAGATCAAAATAATCATACAGTGGCTTGTATTGGTTCATTTTAATCTATATCATTATTATTATATACCGGTTATATCTTTTAGTCAGATGTTCTTTGAGAGAATAAGAAAATAGGCAGCAGATACAACAATTTCTTCATTTAAAAATAAAAAATATCATAATCACTCCGGTAGATAGTTACCGGAGTACCAAAAACACGCTTTCTAAGATAAAAAGGATCATGTCCCATATATAGTATATTGTGTGAAGGTTTAGATACTCCTATTTTCGTAAAGTACGCATATGAGCGATAAAAAAGCATCCTTATACAGATTACACAGCCCACAAGTCTTAAATATAGCATCTATAGTTTAGATAAGTTCATATATTTTAAAGACGCGAAAACATCTGTTTTGTGGGGGGTGTCTCAAATATATCAATTTTTACTGCTTTCATAGTAGAAATAAGAACTATTCTGTAGTATTCATAACCTTTAGTCTCCCAATTGAATAGAATGAAACATTAATCTGTAATATCCATAGTTTCTACAGTTTCTCCTTCTACATCATCTCCTTCAGTTTCACCAGCAGGTGTATCATCACCACCAACATTTTGTCTTTGCATCTTCATAGCTGCATATCCTGGCTTTAATGAATATTTCAATGCATAAGGTCCTGTCTTATTAAATGTAGCTATTTGATCAAGTATCTCCTTTAAATAACTTTCAGGCTGTTTTGTTCTTTCTTTTAATCCACGTAATCCCCAATAATCATACTGTTCAAATAATTGAAATAATATATCCATAAGTTCATTCTTAGGCATCCTAGTTGCTTTACCTAATAATTTCTGTTTCTGTCTTTCTTTCTTTTGATTCCTTAAAAAAGAAGATTGTTTACCTCTTAATGATGGCCCTGCTGTAGCTTGTGTTACTCCAGGAGTATCATTCAAAAATGTGACCTTAGCTTTTGGTCCATTAGATCCCGTAATAACTTCTCTTCTTCTTGATACAACTCTTTCATAATTACCATCATTAATAGCTGGCATAATAGTACCATCATTAAATACCGTACCATATAATCCCGTCTTTTTATTCTTCGATGCTGATCTATTATTACCTTTGCTTGTATCAGAATTCGATGTATCGTTTGATCCACTACCACTACTACCAGCTCCTTTATCTTTGTTATCATTTTGAACATCTTGCTCTGTAAAAATATAAGTATTATCTGCTTGATGCTCGCTCATACTTAAATCATACTCTGTAGGTATATCTTTATGCAGATGATTATCTTTTAATAACATCTTTACCTTAAGCTTTTGTCCAACTTGCTTAATACGAACTGTACCCAATTCACGATCTTCACCTAATCGATATGGTGCATCTTTCCATTTTTCCATTAAGAATCGTGGCATTCTTAATAACCACATCTTTCTACCCATATTACTCATATCAAAATCTGCCGTATCTTCAAAAATATCTTCATTATCGGCTTCAATATCAACAATTGAATCTCCACTATTACCACCAGTACTACTACTGGCTTTTAATTCTTTTACTTTCTTCTCATTTTTTACAATCACTTCTTTATCACCTCCATCTTCTGATCCCGAAACTGATACATCATCTTCATAACCACCAGGCGATGATTTCACTTCAACATCCATTTTACTATAAAAAGATAAACAAAAATCGACCCAAAAAATAAACGGTAAATTCACTTCCCAAAATTTTATCGTCTTTCTCTGTCTGTTTATCGTTTATGGTAATGGTTCATGCAGATAGCCCAAAAGGTCCTACTTTATTTTCCCTCAAATAAACATTACCCGGTCACATATGTTGATCTACAATACTCCACATAATACCTTTGCAATACCCCGTACAATTCAGTTCGTAGCCTCTATACACCATGATATGCCCTATTCAAATACTTCCTACAATTGGTAAAGCAGGTTTATTATCCGTATCGTCTTCGACAACTATAGCTATATCTGCGGAAGCTAATCGAATGACTTTGAGATCAGCTTTGAAATCATTCAAACATTCAAAATCAACAGATACATCCGCTCTTGCAATTGTACAAGCTTCTGAGATTTATGTAAATTCCTTACTTAACCTTAAAATTGCTTTATCAGATGATGAATACCAATTAATTTCAACTGATTGGGATATGGTGTTTTCAAGATCTACAAGTAAGTTGTCGAAGTTATTAAAGTCCTCAAAAAATAACGGATTGGCTGATGCTGTAAACAAATCTCGTATTATAGGAATTGACCCTGAATTACATATGACTTTATTAACATGGTCACTATCTCGTTGGATTCTTGCTCAACAGGCCCTCCATGATTCAAACACGCAACCTTCTAATTCTCATCTACATCAAGCTTATTCTTTAGTATTGTATTTACAACAGTCTGATTTACATATACCTGAACAATTATCTTCTTCTTTTATAGAATTTTCTCCCTCTTTTATTCAGTCTTTGATCTATGCAATTCATGGTTCTATGCATTTACTAGTACTCTATAAATCAATAGTACCACCAGATGAATATAGGAGTCAAACTGTCACTACTTCTGTTTCTCCAGGTTTACTCGCTACAATCGCTATGTTCGCTGTAGAATCCTTTCAACTTGCTTCTGGAACTTCTACTGAGCCTATAACACAATGGGCGACTGAAGCAACTAATTATAGTCGCTCAATTGCTCAAATGTGTTTAGCTTTAGTTTCTTATAAGCAACATAAGATAGGTGATGCTATAGCAAGACTAGGCGCTGCTTCACAGTTAATATCATCATGTGGTGTCTTCTTTAAAGACAGACAAACTACAATGACTCCATATCTGAAGCAACTCACTGAATCATATACTGCTGAAAATGATAGCCTTTCATTTCAAGAGGTACCTTCTGTGATATCTGTATTACCACTATTACCATCAGGAAGAGCAGCTGTGTTACCACCAAAGCCATGGGTACCAATTGTATCTAACACTATTGAGTCGACTACAGAGTCAACTACTGATTATTATTAATTACGCCACCACTGCAGCTAATTATTTCAAACTACAGCTAATCAATTTCAATGGCTGGTCTCCAGCCAACTGCGGTTTTCGTCTCTTCCTTTTCTTCAAATGTTTGCCTACACATAGGACACAATCCTCTTGATGAATCCATCCTCATCCACTTTACCATACAATGTTTATGGAAGAAATGACTACAACTTCCAACGGTTATAGGACAGCTATCACCTGGATATTTACATGTTGGACAAGTATTATCAAAATTTGCACGACAAATACCACAAACTTCATCTTCTGCTACATTCCAATGCCATGATGCAATACCATGCCACTTCTTAATTGTAACTTTCATATTCCAATCCCTTTATGATTGAATTTGTTATTCAATTTGAAGCAATTCTTTCAATTCTTTTAAGCCGTCGTCGTTTGCTAGTTCTATTTCCTCTAAATCTGCAAGAATATCTCCTTCTTCGTCTGCTATCACTGGTAATTTACGATCTCCTCCTCTTCTTGTCCAATTTTGACGCGCTTTGGTATTGGTTGCAACGTCTATTATGTGATACTTGATTTGCTTTGCATCAAGCATAAGCCTAAGTCTATTTGTGTCTGCTGTAATTTGACGTTGTGCTGAACTTAATGACGTATAAATATTCAGCATTTCACTCTTAAGACAGTATATATTTTGGTTGTTGATTTATTTCTACAAACACACACTTCTTTTTGTATATTCCCATACTTATAACAACACCCTTTTCGGTTACCAATTCAAATAATTAATTACCCGGTTAATTTACCGCATTTTCTACTATTGGCTATGTTTTCGAGAAATTTCTATGATGCTCCACAAGGAAAACTTTAAAAATTATTTACTTCGGCCTCGATCTCCGCATTACATTTTTCTTCTTTATCTTCTATTTCTTCTTTCAAATTTCACACGACTTTTTGTCAGAGTTTTTTCTTCTGTTCAGTGTTCGATTTTTGATATCTCAAAAAGAAAAAAGTAAAAACTGCAATAAAAAGAACGAATCGCTTTTCTTCTTTAGAATTTTAAGCTTTTTTCACTCTCATAGAAAATTTTCAAATTTGTTAAAGAAAATACACATCTTTTGAAATTTACAATGCATTCTGTTGCTCGTCCTCAAGTCAGAGCTTCTGCTGCTCGTGCTGTCCGTCAATTTGGTCATAAGGAGCTCCAATTCGGCGTTGAAGCTCGTGCTTCTTTACTTAAGGGTGTCGATATGCTCGCAAATGCTGTACAAGTTACTCTTGGTCCTAAAGGTAGAAATGTTCTCATTGATCAATCTTTTGGTTCTCCTAAGATTACCAAGGATGGTGTTACTGTTGCCCGTTCTGTTGCCTTGAAGGATAAGTTTGAGAACCTCGGTGCTCGTCTTTTACAAGATGTCGCTTCCAAGACTAACGAGATCGCCGGTGATGGTACTACAACTGCTACTGTCCTAGCTCGTGCTATTTTTGCTGAGGCTGTTAAAAATGTTGCTGCTGGTTGCAACCCCATGGATCTTCGTCGTGGTACTCAAGCTGCCGTTGAACATGTAGTTGATTTTCTTCAAAAGCATAAACGTGATATCACCACTTCTGAAGAGATTGCTCAAGTAGCCACCATCTCTGCTAACGGCGATGCTCACATTGGTAAACTTATTTCTTCTGCTATGGAGAAAGTTGGCAAGGAAGGTGTTATTACCGTGAAGGAAGGTAAGACTATTGAAGACGAACTTGAAGTAACTGAAGGTATGCGTTTTGATCGTGGTTATATTTCACCTTACTTCATTACTGATGTAAAGACTGGAAAGGTAGAGTTTGAACGCCCCATACTTCTCCTTTCAGAGAAGAAGGTATCACAACTCAACGACGTCCTTCCTGCTCTTGAGATGTCTAACAAGACCCGTCGTCCTCTTGTCATCATTGCTGAAGATATTGACGGTGAAGCTCTTGCTGCCTGTATTCTTAATAAGCTCCGTGGACAAGTCCAAGTTGCTTGCGTTAAGGCCCCTGGATTCGGTGATAACCGTAAAAACATTCTTGGAGATATTTCCATTCTTACTGGAGGTCAAGTTTGCACTGAAGAGCTTGACATTAAGCCTGAAGACATTTCCCCCGAGATTGTTGGATCTTGTGGTGCTATTACCATCACCAAAGAAGACACAATTATTTTGAACGGTGAAGGTGATAAGTCTGCTATTCAACAACGTTGCGAGCAAATCCGTGCTACTATGGCCGATTCTTCTACCTCTGAGTACGAGAAAGAGAAACTTCAAGAACGTCTTGCTAAACTTTCTGGAGGTGTTGCTGTTATTAAGGTTGGCGGATCATCAGAAGTTGAAGTTGGCGAGAAGAAGGATCGTTTTGTTGATGCTTTGAATGCCACTCGTGCTGCTGTTGAGGAAGGTATTCTCCCTGGCGGTGGTACCGCTTTACTCAAAGCTTCTTTATCTCTTGATGAAGCCACTGCAGAGAAGTTGACTTCTAACTTCGATCAAAAATTAGGTGTCAGTATCGTCCGCAATGCCATTACTCGTCCTGCTCGTACCATTGTTGAGAATGCTGGTCAAGAAGGTTCTGTAATTGTTGGAAAACTTGCTGACGAGTTTGCCACTGAATTCACTCGTGGTTACGACAGTGCTACAGGTACTTACGTTGATATGATTGCTGCCGGTATTGTCGATCCCTTAAAGGTTGTCCGTACTGCACTTATTGATGCTAGTGGAGTTGCATCTCTTTTAGGTACTACTGAATGTGCTATTGTTGATGCTCCTGAAGAGAAACCTGCTGGAGGTGCTCCTGGCATGGGTGGAGGAATGCCAGGAATGGGAGGCATGCCCGGTATGATGTAAGAAAGCATACATAGGAATTAGGAAGTGAATTTAAAGTTCTCTTACAATTTGGAAGTCTGCATCATGTTTGTATATATTGTGGAATGCGGTATTTGTAGATGAATTTTGACTTTATTTTTCTTTTTTGAATAAAATTAGTTGACTTTATAGTGCTTCTCATACTTAAGACTTGTAGATTTCGAAAGAGAGATGGTAGATGGAAATTAACTTTTCGCTTAAGTGATAAAGTTTGAAGACCTATTTAATAGCCCTAAAGTAAATACAAAAGATAGACCCCTTTCCCTTGGCGCCACAACAACTTTCTATCATTTTCGACTTGTTCTTGTTTTAAGCAGGTATCAGTTTATTTTGTATATTTAAAAACAATCCCGAGGAAAAAAAACAATGGTAAGTATTGAGATGATTGTATAATTGCAGTATTAGAATGATAACTAACAATAGTATACGTAAAGGCCCGATCAGGGTAAGTAATGACTTCGAGAATGAGACAATAACGCAATGGTTCTCTTTTACATGGACTTACGCATTTACTAACTTATCAACCCGTATAGTGTAGCAGTTGCAAATGAAGTGCAAGAAGCCTTCTCAAAATTGAAACTTGGAAGAGATGCTAAATACGTTATATACAAGTTGAATGATACTCGTACTGAGATTGTTGTCGACGAAGTATCTAACGACAAAGATTATGAAACATTTATTAGCTCATTGCCTGAAAATGATTGCAGATATGCTGTTTATGATTTTGAATATGAATTAGCTTCTGGTGAAGGCAAACGTACAAAGATTGTATTTTTTTCTTGGTCTCCAGATACTGCTCCTATTAGATCTAAAATGATTTACGCAAGTTCTAGAGATGCTTTGAGAAGATCATTGAATGGAATTGCAAGTGAAATTCAAGGTACTGATTTCTCTGAAATTGCTTATGAGAGTGTTCTTGAACGTGTATCTAGAGGTGCTGGTTCTCACTAGGAGATAGATTTTATTGTGAGACTTTCATGAGATAAAGATGAAGTGTGGATCATATATGTTGTTTATATTTGTTCTTATTTATTTACAACACTCTTTTCTTTGACAACTGAGCTGGCACAATCGACTAACTACCAGGTTACGAGATATTTTTTAAATCCATCTGAAGTAACGTCAACATTATGAATACATACTTATAGTTTTGATTGCAAGAAAGCACATACTTTTGCAGCCTCCCCATACTTCTTCAGCAACATGTTTTTTTTTAATTGAATTGATGTGTCTATTGGTATTGCTTCTATTTTTATTATAATTAAACCAATATTTAGATACTTCTTCGTACATTCGTATATCCTATGCTCATTTCGATTCTCAATTTTAATAATCAGGTTAGGGTTGTTAACTTCAGTATCGAATTCAGCTTCACCAACCTCATCAAGCTTTTTTCTAACTCTACATATACCTTGAGAAAACAATGCCTGCTTCTCATGATATAGAATCATTGTTAAATAGAAGACTCAATGCTTCTGCAATTGATAATTCTGATTCTTCAGACAAACCTAATAGACAAAAATCAGATTTTCTTATAAAGGAACCTGGAATAATGAGACATGGATTTGAAGAAGACTATAATTCAGATTTTTATATGAACTTATTAGCTCAGATTTTTTATATTTATTTCGATGACAAAAGACACCATACAAATTCAAATCCTCACCCCTATGTTCCTGATGATCCAACTTTGCCAGAATGGAGAATGAAAGACCGCCAAAAGACTGTATCTGCAGCCATTGTATTATGCTTGAACCTTGGCGTCGATCCTCCAGATATTGTAAAGACGCAACCTTGTGCTAAGTTAGAAGCTTGGGTAGATCCTTCTACTTTTAACGATCCAAAAAAGGCCACTGAACAGATAGGCAAACTGCTACAAGCTCAATACGAGACATTATCGCTTCGAACGAGGTATAAACAAGCCCTCGATCCTAACGTAGAAGACGCGAAACGATTCTGTATAGGTTTAAGACGCGCTGCGAAGGATGAGAGAATATTATTTCATTACAATGGTCACGGTGTTCCCAAACCAACTGCAAGTGGTGAAATATGGGTATTCAATAGAGGCTATACTCAGTATATACCTGTATCTTTATACGATTTACAAACTTGGTTAGGTGCTCCTTGTATATTTGTTTATGACTGTCCTGAAGCTGGTCACATTGTAAAGAATTTTAAAAGATTTGTTACTAAACGTATCGAGGAGGATCAGAATAGACCTGTAGGTTCTCCTCCAAATGCTTTTCCTGGTGTTGCTTATGCTGATTGTATTCAATTAGCTGCATGTCAAGCAAACGAAATATTACCTATGACTCCTGATTTACCTGCTGATCTATTTTCATGCTGTCTAACTTCTCCAATTGAAATAGCTGTAAGGTGGTTTTTACTTCAATCTCCTTTACCAACTGATTTACCTCTTAATGCTTCTATTCCAGGGAGATTGGCCGATAGAAGAACTCCTTTAGGTGAACTTAATTGGATATTTACCGCAATTACTGATACAATTGCTTGGTCACTATTACCTAGACCACTATTTAAGCGTTTATTTAGACAAGACCTTATGGTTGCTGCTCTCTTTAGGAACTTCTTACTAGCTGAAAGAATTATGAGAACTTATAATTGTCATCCTATTTCTGATCCTCCTTTACCTGCTACTCATAATCATCCCATGTGGGATGTATGGGATCTTGCTGTTGATCAATGTCTTTCTCAATTGCCTGCATTGCAAGCAATGGAAAAGAAAACTGGTCCGCATTATGAGTATAAACATTCAACTTTTTTTGAGGAACAACTTACTGCTTTTGAAGTTTGGCTGAAGTATGGTTCTGGAACAAGACGTCCACCAGATCAGCTTCCTGTAGTACTTCAAGTTTTACTGTCTCAAGTACATCGTTTAAGAGCTCTTATACTGCTTTCAAAATTTTTGGACCTTGGCCCATGGGCTGTTTATTCTGCTTTGAGTATTGGAATATTCCCTTATGTATTGAAACTATTACAGTCCCCTGCGCAAGAACTGAAGCCTGTTTTAGTTTTTATTTGGGCTCGTATCATGTCTGTTGATTACCAGAATGTTCAGCAGGAACTATTAAAGGACAGTGGTTATCTTTATTTTGTTAGAATTCTTGCTCCTCAAGATGGTTTACCTATTAGCAATATTAATATTGCACAACATAGAGCTATGTGTGCATTTATTATCTCTTTGTTTTGCAAAAATTGTAAGGCCACTCAAAGGGTATGTATTGCTCCTGATGTTGTGAGTGCATGCTTAGTACATATGGATGAACCTGAAAATCCTTTACTGAGACAATGGGTAACACTTTGTATTTCTCAGTTATGGAGTGAGAACGCTGAAGCTAAGCATATGGGTACAAGATTACATGCGACCGAAAAGATATGCAAACTTTTGAATGACCCTGTTGCCGAAGTCAGAACTTCTGCAATTGTAGCACTGACTACATTTTTAGGTGAAGAAGAGGATCTCGAGCTTGAAGAAGAGATAATGAATCAAGAGATTAATATTGCTGTACATGTTATGGCTTTGGCAGGTGATGGGTCTGCTATTGTCCGCCGTGAAGTAATTGTATTTTTTTCGGCTCTGGTTAAGAGATATATCAGCAAATTTCTTGTTACCTCTCATAATCAGCTTGAGTACGAAGTTGCCTTCCTTAAAGATGTTTCAAAAGGCCGCCAAGTGCAATCTGAAAGTATAAGTTACAACACACCCTTTAGTGGCGTATGGAAGTCACTATTGATGCTTTCTACAGATGCATACCCCGAAATTAGAGAGCATGCATTTTGTGTAGTTGATTATGTTTATGGCATGTTGCTTCAAAGTCCCATCAAGGAGTCTGCTATGAAGCTAATATATGTGCTTTTACAAAGAGTTTTACGGTCAAGAGGAGAGAAGAAAATACCCGAACCTTCAGCTAGAGTTGCATCACACACACAAAAGGTTGATTCTAATGGAGATTCTTATTTTTCATCAACATTAAAACGTTCAGTTTCTATTGCTAATTCCTTACGCAATTTAACACTTGGTATGTCAGGTTCACCAACCCCTAAGTCTGAACCGAAATCACCTGCATTTCAGAATTTTTCTAATATCCCGACAGGTAAAGAAAGTGCACCAGATGGACCTGAGTATGCAGAGCTTGATTATATTCGTCCTGTAATACCTCTTGAGAGTAGATTTATTGCTTGGTCATCTGAATATTTCCAAGAACCTCAAATGAGTCATCCTGAAATTGAAGAACCTGGAAGTTTAGATTATAGTACTAAGCTTTGGAGACAAAATAGAAATGAACATATTATTGCTGAGACTCAAGCACAAAAGGAATTAGCAGTATCAGGGTCATGGCAGACGATTCAATCAGTATTAAATAATCATACACAGCCAAGGAAAATGGTATTTGGACAGTTTGAGCCTCATTTGATTGCAGTAGATGACAAAGATGGAGTGAGTGTTTGGGATTGGATGGCACAGGTTCCATTGAATAGGTTCAAGAATGGAAATCCGCCTGGAACACGTATAACAGAAGTGAAATTTATTAATGAAGACGATGTGCCAATGCTTATGACTGGATCAGCAGAAGGAGTAGTACGGATATACCGTCATTATCATAAGGAAGATAGTATTCAGCTGACATGTAGTTGGCGTGCACTTACTGAAATGATGCTATTGGGCAAGAGTAGTGGATTAGTATCTGATTGGCAGCAAAGTAGGGGTACATTTTTAGTTGCAGGAGATGTGAAAGTGATTAGAGTATGGGATGCACCAAGAGAGATGTGTTTAATGGACATTCCAGCTAGATCTAATAGTCCAGTGACCAGTATTACATCAGATCAAGTTTCTGGAAATATATTTGTATGTGGATTTGGCGATGGAAGTGTACGAGTATATGATCGTCGCGAGGATTCCAGAGATGCAATGACAAGAGTATGGAAAGTGCACAAGAATTGGATCCAAGGCCTTCATATGCAACGCGGAGGTATGAGAGAGTTATATTCAGCAAGTGTTGATGGAATGGTGAATTTTTGGGATATAAGGATGAATCAACCTGTTGTATCATTCCGTGCAAGTGATCGAGGATTAAGAGCAGCGTATATGCATGAACATGCACCAATTATAGCTACTGGTGGCGATGTTATTAAAGTATGGTCTACAAGTGGACGACATATATCTGATGTGAAGATACCTACTAACTATATGTTGCAAAACAAGCAACAATACGTTTCAGCTCTTTGCTTTCATCCACATAGAATGATAATGGCTGCTAACAATTCACAAGATGGAAGACTACATATATTTAATGCTACCGGTAACCTTCAGCACAATTTCTGATAGGGTAACTATTATGACATTTATGATTACAAATAATGCATTTAAGAAATAAAAAAAATAGAACTGAGAAATATTTGCTTCAACATAAAACCGTTAAAAAAAAACCAAAAAAAATAAGCAAGATACACCCCACGGGGGTCTCGAACCCCCAACCTTGAGATTAAGAGTCTCACGCTCTACCAATTGAGCTAGCAGGGTCTCTTGTGATAATCAATTAACTTATTCAAGTTATAGCATACAAATGAGTTTATAAACTTTTAATAGCTTAAATACACCTTATGATACATCCCCGCATTTTTTAAGCATCGCAAGCTGAAGATCTCAAATGCACCCTCATCGAATGTCCCTTAAAGAAATACAACCACGAGACAAACTAAGTAAAACTGGAAAGCTACAATATTATTCTATTAGAGCATTATACGGATTTTAAATGAAATAGAATGCCTTTATAAGTGTGAAAACCCGACGGAAGACGAATGTAGGTTACTGGCATCGGAATCGTACACTTTAGGTGGGTAGTCGGATAATGATAGACGACTTGTGCATATGATAGATATTGTATATATAAAGGGTAGGGAAGTACTTTGGAACACGACAGATTGTTTTTTGTATTACAATATGACAAAAGAAAGTGAGAAAAGACCTATTCGTATTGCTAACTGTTCAGGTGCAACACCTGACCCAGGATCAAAGATGCTAGAACAAGCAGTAAGTGGCCCTGTGGATGCAATTGTAGGCGATTATTTGGCCGAATTTAATCTTGCTTTAAACGCAGTAGCTTATAAAGAAGGTAAACACCCTGGCTGGGAACCAACTTGTGAAGAAGGACTTATGTTAACACTTGATGAAGCTGCAAAGAGAAAGATCAAAATAGTTGTAAATGGTGGTGAATTGAATCCTAAAGGTTTAGCTGAAAAGATAGCTAAAGAGGTTAAATTAAGAAACTTAGGTTTACAAGTTGCTTATGTGGAAGGTGATGATATGCTGTCTAAATGCAGCGAACTTGTGAAATCTGGCGATATTAAACATCTTGACTCGTTGAATGAAAAGGTTAAGCTTGCTTCTGATACTGATCTTTTTCTTAAAGATTCATCCGTTCCGTTATTAAGTGCAAATGCATATCTTGGAGGACGTGGAATTGCAGCTGCATTAGAAGCAGGCGCAGATATAGTCATTTGTGGGCGTGTATCTGATGCCTCTACTGTTATAGGATTAGGTATTTGGTGGCATGGATGGAATCCTAGTGATCTGGATGAATTGGCTGGTGCTCTTGTTACTGGTCATTTAATTGAATGTTCTGGGTATGCTACTGGTGCTAACTTTTGTGATTTTGATAGATATCCTTTAGAAAGAGTACTTGGGATTGGATATCCGATTGCAGAACTTGCTGCAGATGGATCATCAGTTGTGACTAAACACGATTCTTTGAATGGATTTGTGAATGTCGATACTATTCGGACGCAGTTTTTGTATGAATTGCAAGGTAATATCTACTTGAATTCAGATGTTAAAGCGGATTTATCAAATGTACAAATCACAAGCGCTGGGAAGAATAGAGTCGCTCTTAAAGGTATTAAAGGTTGTCTACCTCCTTCAACAACTAAATTAGCAATATTTTATGACGGTGGTTGGGAGTTTGAGTATTGGGGGTTTGCAACAGGATTGAATGCTGAACTGAAGTTTGACTTATTTGAGAAACAAGTACGTAGAGCGTATAAAGAACTCAATGTTGCAGACAAGATAGATGTACTTGAGTTTCAAAGGTATGGAAGATTTGATCCAAATGTGCCCAATCAAATGGCTAATACATCTTGTTTAAGAATAATGATTCATACAAGAGATGATGCTTCTTTACCAAAGATTGTTCGTGGTTTAAGTCTTTATGGAATGCAACACTTCTCCGGTTTTCATAATGGAAATCTTGCTACTTACAAGCCTCCTAGGAAGTTCCCTGCTTACTACCCTGCTATAATTGAACAGAAACTTCTTAAAGAAGCAGCTGTGTTGATAGATGGGGATGGTAACCAGATGAGAAGAGTTCCCGTACCTGTTGTACAGAATACAGAATCCCTTAAGCAGCGTGATAATTCTGAAGTTACAAGGAACCCTTCAGATCTATCTGAATTTGGTACTACTGTAACAGTTCCTTTAGGAGATGTTGTACTCGGCAGGTCAGGAGATAAGGGTGGTAATATAAATCTTGGATTATTTGTGCATACACCTGAAGAGTGGGAATGGCTTAGAACTGTTATGTCATCAGATAAACTGATTGAATTGATTGGTGATGATTGGAAATCAGATTATTTCCTTGAAAGAATCGAGTTTCCTAATATTTATGCAGTACATTTCGTTGTTTATGGAATCTTGGGTCGCGGTGTTTCTTCGTCAACTATATTGGACGCTTTTGGTAAAGGTTTCTGCGATTACATTAGATCTCGTCCATTTGAAATTCCACAGAAATTTGTCAATTACTATAAGGACAAGACCTATGCAAACGAAGATCCTATTTCACCAAAGATTTAACGGGATCAAAATACGTATGGAGGTATATAAACCAATCCGAAAAAAGTAAAATATAACATCATGATCTCTTTTATAAGCATAAAAAAGGTACATTTTCTTTCATAGATCATTAAAAAAGCAAAAAAAGAAGTGCATGCATGAAATGTCCATAATCAACACATTCTCTATATCCTTTTTTCAATTCTTTTTTTTATATACATACATATCTCTTCTATTGAAGTTTCTCCTTTTGTTTAAGTATTTCTTATTGTGTAATAAAGAAAAAAAGAAATAAAAAGCTTCTGTAGCCTGCGGAGGCGAGGACTCTCAAAGATAGAAGAGATTATATACGCTGAAAAAGAAGAAAGCAAAGCAACAGAAGAAAAAAACCCAACTGTAATCAGTTTTAAGTGTTACTTCTTTTACTCTACCTTATTCTCGAAATCTTCACCTTCAACAAGGTTAGGAATATCATCCTCACCTTCCTCAGCAGCAGCGGCAGCGGCAGCACTCTCGGGTGTAACACCTTCAGCTTGCATCTTGGCAACAGCTTGTTGCAACATCTTAAGGTTATCTTGACCAAGTTGTTGAAGGATATCGGGCAACATCTCAGTCATGTCCTTAACCTGAGAAGTACCATAGAAAGCTGTTGTACGTGAAGGAACAGCAGTTTGTACACGGGGTCTGGTAATATGAATGATCTTTCCATCATCACGGAACATGTTAACTTCTTCAATTCCTTGAACAGGTTGCATATTTAATTTCTTCAAGGCAGCCTGTACCTTACGTTCATCACCACCAGTATTCTTTGCTGATTTCTTGACTTTACGACGGGGTGTACCCTTACCACCAATACGTACTTCGTTCTGGAGTTTTGCTAATCTTGATTCCATTTTGCTAATTCTTTGTCAATTTATAATACAATGAAAACAATGAATTTTATGTGTAGATTTCCTGTTTATAATTCTCTTACAAAGAGTATACTGTCAAAAGCTGTGTTTGTAATAGTCCACCCAGAGCTCTGGCTCACTTTTAGGGCTTCAACTTTTTTTAGTTTCTGTGCGTATACCCCACTAAGCAGTCACGATAATTTTCAATTACTAATAGGTCATTACGCTTATACTTAACTGTCCAATAACAGTACCACAATTTTAATAACCCTAGCCTATAAGGCGTAACTAAATTAGGAAGGTCGTCTTGCAAAATAATTTAGTGCTTGCTTTTACTATGATACTACGAAAGTAATGCTGCATTTCTCAGGGACTTGCCAAATTTTTACATTTAAAAACTTTAAAATTGTGCAATTTTTTGTGGATCTTATCTGAATGCTTAGATTGGGTTTTGGGTTACATGCATTTCAGGGTATTGTTTTTTTTCATTGTTTAGTTCATTCCCTATCGTAAACTTCAGGATCTGATTCTTTCACTACCATTAGACAATTCTTGTAGGGGCAGGGATGCCTGCTTAATTGAATCCTTTTAGGGTGTTTTGGGGACCGAAATTAGTTCTACTTACGGTATGCTGTATATAAGTTCGCTTGATACGTCTTTTTAAGAAATACACGTATCATAATATTAAGATTTCTCGTTTTGATTTTTGTGTTTTGCGAAAAAAAAATTAAAATGCTTTATATTGAGAATCCTAACAACCATCTGGATAACGAAAGTACTCTTATTGAAGAAACTGAGAATGAAGAAAGTGTTTATAATTCTAGCTCAAGTTCTAATAGAGGTGATTCTGGTGAGGTTATCGGTTTGGATTTACGAGAACCAGTTGCTCCTTATAATAAGAGAAATCAAAATATACAATTGATAGACTTATCTGACTCTGAAAGTGATTTGGAAGTGGCTTCAAAGAATTGTGACAGCTCTGCTACTTCCTCTTTTATTTCCACTCCAGGCAATTCAATAATTGTTACTGGAAATAATGTCACTCCTACAGATAGCTTAATGGATATAGATGATCCACAAATTAATTATCAACAACCTATTCAGGTTGCTGGAAGAATTTCGAATCCATTTTCTGACAGTGCTCAATGTGATACTGGCAATTGTATTAATCAACTCACAGAAGATGACGATTTGAAAGAGGTGGAAGACGCAGAGGAAGAGGATTTGGAGGAATTAAGAACCAATCGAACAAGTATGGAGACTGTACAATTGGGTACGGGACGACCACTTTCAACTGTAACCGAGAAGGAGTCTATAGCAGATAACAGATCCGTTGACTATAGAAAGTCTGATTTTGAAGGTACAGCAAATGACAACATCCAAGCAAACAATTTGTATTATGTCAGTTTTATGAATAATCTGAATACCGCTATTTCAAGCACTACACTCAGTGATTCAAGTAGAGCATCTATTCGAGGTTATCTTCCTTCTTCTGAAACTGCTGATCGTCATATGGAAAATCGTCGTGGTCGAAGTTTGTCTTTTGTTTCTGCTAGAGATCTTAATACTCATACTCCGTTTAACGAGAATTTGATGTCATCTTCTACTGCTCCTGAATTTGATCCAAAGGGAAACTTCAAATCAGCACGCAAGTATCGTTGGGGTTCAATTATTGACTTTGGAAGTTTTGGTTGTGTTATGCTTGTACAGAAGAAGAAGGATAAGAAGACTCTTATAGCTAAAGTTGTAGGCAATGGTGAATGTATAGCTAAATCGAGCTCAAGAAGAATGATATTGAATGAAAAGCGTATTCTTATTAAACTTAGAGAAGAAAGGTCTAAATGGGCTGTAAAACTTCATGAATGCTTTTCATGCAGCTATAGATTTTGTTTCATACTTGAACGGGCACCTGGAGGCGATTTGCATAGAGTTCTTGAATATTTTATTGCCAATAGAATACATCTAACAGGTCAAGATTTACAATATATAGCGATGGAAATGATACTAGCGGTCGAAGAACTTCATAGTATTGGAATTTTGCACAGAGATGTAAAATTGGATAATTTTCTCATAGGGGCTGATGGCCATATTAAAATTGCTGATTTTGGATTATCCTACCCGACAAGAAAATTTTTTGGCATAAACCAAGAACTTTTTTATTCTACAGAAGAGATTGTTCGTGGTCGTTCAGGAACACTTGGATACCAATCACCAGAAGTATTAGAAGGTGACGCTTACGACGGAAGATCTGACTATTGGTCTGTTGGTATATGTCTTTACCTTCTAAGATATAGAGTAAACCCCATAATCTATAAATACAGAGTATCCGATGAAGAAAAGCCTGAATTCAATGATTTGGTTACTGAAGACACTCTGAGGTTTGCTGAAAAAGACGACAAGAGTTGTTACTTGTCAATGTCGTCAGAATTAGAAAGCAATTTCTTTCAGCAGCTTCTTAGAAAGAAAGATGAACGCTTAGGTAGTAAGATCTACCGCAGAGATTGTGCTCATCAAGCAAAAGTTGCATATTCTATCACTATGTCAAATGATGGTCAAGAGTTTAAACAACATAGCTGGCTAAAAAATATGTCTTGGAATCCATTGAGTGCCGATGGTAAAGAAAAGCCCATCTTTATCAAATACAATCTTCTGTGGTCAGGTCCTGCTGTTTTCTTTAGATCTTCAGCAACTAAACAGTACATTATGACTGCACCTACTACAGTAGAAGACAAGAGCTATGCAGGTTATTTGAGTAGTATGGATTGGAGTTACAAGAGAACGGCCATAGCCAAGGGAGAAAAAGACCAGAAAAAAACTGGTAAATTTGAACTTGTAAAGCGATTCTGGCATGGCTGCACAAAAATATTCAGTTAGACTTCATTAGAAGTAAAACGACTTATTCTATAAATACTTCCCTATTTTGTATCAATATCATATATAAATGTCTGTTATTATTAATCCCATTCATCAGCACTATTTTCATCGTCACTTTGTGATACTTTTGATTTTCTTTCACTTAATGCAGCTGCTAATGCTGATGCTAAACTTGGTTGTCCGCCAGGTGGCGTTGGAGAACTCATTGTAGATTGTGCGCTTGGGTTAGAAATTGATGAATCTTGCAAAAGTGATGAAGGACGATCAAGTTGTGCTTTATCAATCTTCTTCAATGCATGAATACCTCCAGCTCCTCTGATTGAAGCCATAAGTGCACCACGATCACCAGGCACAGATGGCAAGGGCGTTGGAGGACCTGCGAGACAACCAAGAGAAGGAGGTGGAGGTGGCGGCGGAGCCGGTGGACCACCTCCGGCTGCAGGAGGTGGAGGAGGAGCAGGAGGAACAGTTGATGCTGCAAATGATGGAAGAGGAGGCCCGGGAGGAGCGGGAGGAGCAGCTGAAGTAGGAGCAGCTGGAAATGCAGAATTAGGGAGCTGTGCGTTTGCAGTTTGCTGAGTTGCAGGTACAGATTGCTGCAAAGATGAAGCTAAGGGTGGCACAGTTCGCTGTGGAGGAGGCGGTGGAATATACGCCGCAGCAAGAGGTGGAGCTGCGACAGGGGGACCAATGGGAGGAGCAGTAGGAGAAGCCATAACGGGGGGAGGTGGTGCCTGGATAGGAATCATAGGCGCTTGAGGAACAACTCTTGGTGGAGGTGCAGGCACAGGTCTAGCAGCAGGATCAACTCTTGAAGGTGGGGGAGGAGGAATATTTCGTAAAGGAAGTTGAGGTGCTGCACGACTAGCTGGAGGAGGTGGAACTGACCTGCTAGCTGGAGGAGGCGGAGGTTGAGGAACACCTCGAGATGGTAGCTGAGGACCTGGTGTTCTAGATGGTAGCTGAGGTGGAGCGGGTCGAGCAGAAGTAGAAATTTCCGGATGAATTTGCTGAACAGGCGTTAATGTAGGGGGCAAAGAATGTGTCTGGGTACTGGCAACAAAAGGTGCAGGTTGTAAATGTTGTGCACTAGATGGTGCAGCTGCAGGAGGAGGTACTTTTGATCCTGCAAAAGGTGGAGGAACATGAAAAGTTTTATGTTGAGGCTCAGTGAGTTGCTGAGCAGGAGCTTCGATACCCGTGGACGGTGCTTGCTGAGCAGGTGCAGAAGGAGCAGAAGGAGCAGAAGAAGGTGACAAAGTTATAGGAGGAGAAGGGCTGGCAAAAGAATCTATCTCGGGAGTAGGAGAAATAGGAGAAACAGAAGATTGGGAATCAGCAGATTGTTGTTGATGTTTCTTTGATCTTAAGAAACCGCCTTTCAAAGCAGAAAACATTCCTTTATGACTATGCTGAGAAACATTTGAAATAGAAGCAGTATCAGTATCAGTATCAGAATTAGGATTTGAATCTTCATCACATTCAGGCGAAAAGTGATTGTGATGATTATTAGATCTAGTAACAGAAGGAGGACTTGTAGGAGGAGGAGGCGGTGGAGGTGGTGGAGCTTTACTTTTGCGTACAGATTCAGTTTGTAATCTTGCAAAATTACTAGCAGGAGTAGCATTATATTTTGAGGGGATCGGTACTTCTTTTCCTACCAGTTCACCACCTGTTTCATTAATATATTGTTTGATGAAATCAACGTTTTCAGCAATCATATCTTCAGTAATACCCATTTCTGCTAATTGAGCGAATAAACGTTTCCAAGCAGGATCGATTTCCCCAGAATCAGTTGCTTGTACTTGAGTCTGACGATCTCTAATAGTTGCAGCACCTCTCGGACCAATTCTAGGACCGTCGGATTGAGTAGGTAAAGCTATAGCATTTTTGTTTGCAATAGTTGCCTTTGAAGCATGTTTTGTTCTATTAATTACACGCTTATAAAAATGAGAAGCTTCAGTTTCATCAACAAACGACAGAGCAGCGAAACAAGTTTCTAATTCAAAGGAATGAAAGAAAGACCTATCTTGATTGTACTCGAAATCTATATAAAGTTCCTGATCCCATAGTACACCTCTTGAACCTTGAATGTCTACGAGTTTAAGGAAGAAAGTATGACCTACAGTGTCATCTACCAGTGCGATTGCACCTTGTAAACCAGTGGAAGTCCATTTAGAAGAGTCCGGATGGGCTAAGTATAATTTAGCTACAGATACATCTAATATTTTGTTTGAGGATTTAGGTATTGCTCTTTTCACTTTATCCTTATCTTGTGGTGGAAGAGAAGGCATTCTTAAGGTAAGAAAGAGATGATGGATGTATGTGTATTGGTATCGGAGGTTTTAAAGAGAAAGGTGTACGTCATATTATGGCTTATATAATCATTGAAGTAAAAGTAGTGATTTAAAGTTTATAGATTTAAACCTTAATTTTCGAAAAGTTATGATGACAGTCAGGACCTGAAGGAGTGATTTTTCGACAATTAATAAGCCAGAAAAGGGGATTATAAAAAGGAAAGTGGGATTTTGTTGTTTTGTTTATCTTTTTGAAAACAATTGAATGATCTTTTATTTGATTATATTTTTTTTGGTGAATTTGATAATTTTTAAGCTTGATTTTAACCCCGAAATTGAAGAAGAAATGAGTATTTCATCAATTAGAATAGCTGCTAAAAAGACACCAACAGCAGCTATTATATTTTTACATGGATTAGGTGATTCAGGATCAGGATGGTCATTTCTTGCAGAAGAATGTCAAAGAAGACAAGGATTTGAGCATGTAAAATTTGTGTTTCCTAATGCTCCGGTATTACCAATCACATGTAATGGTGGTGCCAGAATGCCAGGCTGGTATGATATAATTGAATTAGGGAGAGTAGGAAAGAATCTAGATGAACGTGGTATGGAAGAAACTATTAAAAAACTTGAAGAATTATTAGATAAAGAAGTAGCAGATGGAATACCAGCTAATAGAATACTTCTTGGTGGGTTCTCTCAAGGTTGTGCTGTTACTTTACAAACAGCATTGACATCCAAACATAAACTTGCTGGTATCGTAGGATTATCAGGTTATCTTCCACCAATTCAATATATAAAAGATAACGAGAGTGAGTCTAATAAGAATACTAAATTCTTCATAGGACATGGTACAGCTGACCAAGTTGTACCATTTGAACAGAGTTTAGTAAGTGAGAGTAAATTGAAGGAGCTAGGTATATCTGTTCAGCGTAAAGAGTACCCAGGTTATGGTCATACTCTTGCACCTGAAGAGTTTGATGATTTGTTAAGGTTTTTTAGGGAAGTTCTTCCATAGAAAATAGTATACCACATTTATATAGTGTAGACCAACCTGAAATTATAAAGAGTAAGCTATTATTATATATAGTAAAGTTTTCATGATGTATTAATCACTATCATCATAACCTGTATTAGTGACAACCTTGCGTCTTCTACTTGAAAGACACCGCTCTAGATGACTAGCAAACCTATGTCCTGCTATCTTTCTAGAACAGTTACTACATTCAAAGTATGGTGATTCAGTCTGCTTCTTATTACCATAAATGTCAAGACCTGGCTGAGAAACAAACTCAATTTCGGCATCTTCGGAAATGCTGGCTTGCCTTTGAAAGCTCATAAGTTCTTCAACTGTAACTCTGCGACATACTGACTCAATTAGTTCTTCTAGTACTTCAACACAAAACTCTTGTACTTGGACCCCCATTTGTATGAGAATAGGAATTTGCAGATATATAAATAATCAAGATTTTTATGATCTACTTAACCCTTTCATAACCAGTACAAGGAAGTGATGATGCATCAACTTTCTTGCAAACTTCGATATTAGTTATTCAGCCGTATCAATATAGGGGATACACATTTTTGCCTTTCTCCACTTTACCCTACTTGTAATTTCTTTAAGATTTACAGGTTTGGAACTACTCGCCTCTCCTTTTGAATCTTCCATTATAAACTTTTTTCTACTTTCTCTCCATTTCATTAGAAAATATATATTAATCCATTTTTAAAGATTCATCTTGACTTTATATATCCTATATAAATATATTTTACTTCATACAGTCTTTAATTTAT
This sequence comes from Tortispora sangerardonensis, assembly GCA_030566855.1. NCBI lineage: Eukaryota > Fungi > Ascomycota > Trigonopsidomycetes > Trigonopsidales > Trigonopsidaceae > Tortispora > Tortispora sangerardonensis. The sequence goes on along the minus strand of JAKUBJ010000007.1, from coordinate 125,438 downwards.
TAGTTCATAAAGGCAACGAAGAGGAAAGTTATTCTGTTTGAAGGTAATTACAGGCTCATTTTGGAAGTGTTATTTTCGTGCGTATAGTGTGCTAGATTTATCCTATAGTGATTAACGCCTCTCTCTAGACATAAGTTATACAAAAGTTACGCAAGTATATATCGCAGCAGACGCCCTTTTTCTTTTGCTATCGCTGATTTGTTTCTATTTTTGAGTACAGTATAAGGTCGTGCCTTTTATTGTTATTTTTTGATTTAAGCGCGGGAAAAGAAAGAACTGAAGTTTCCCCACATAATCATAATTGTAGGTTTTCAGTTTTACTCTTTAACGGAACTTGTTCGATATTTTTGAATTTTTATTTCTTTGATTGAGGTTTTTGTTTATAATTAAGAAAACAAAAAAATCGACTCTAACAACTATATTTTTTTCTTAGTGTCTTATATTTTTTAAGAACACAATTAAGAAACAGTCAGTAGGTTGAACGGATTCTCTCTTTTTTTTCTTTACTTTCCTTCTTTACTTCCTTTTTGATTTTTGTTTTTGCTACTCAGTTTGCTTTTAATTGCTTGATACTTTTTTGAAAATTTGCATTATTGAATATGGAGAAATACGATATTATTATTTCAGGTACTGATTTAATCCAAAGCATGGTCGGTGCAGCTTTGGCTTGGAATGGTATAAAAGTTTTGCATGTCGATTCTAATTCTTATTATGGTGGTCCATCCGCTACACTTTCTATAGCAGAATTACAGGAATGGGTTAGAAATGTTAATAATCATAGCGATGCTGTTTCTGAGTTTTCAGATGCGAAGTTATATGTAACTAGAACAATGGAAGATCCATCGAAGTATTTTGTTGATCTTTCACCTCGTTTATTTTTTGCTCGTTCAGATTTTCTTGATCTTTTACAAAAATCAAGAGTTTATAGATACTTACAAATTAAGCCTTTAACGATGTTTCATACATACAAGAACGATTTTTTTGATAAACTAAGTACTTCAAAGGAGGATATTTTTACAAATCAAACGATTACAATTAAAACGAAACGTGCATTATTGAAGTTCATGCGGTTTGTTTTAAATTATCAAGATGAAACAGAACTCCCTGTTTGGGCTGATTATAAGACAAAACCAATAAGCATGTTCATGGAAGAAAAGTTTGGTTTAGAATCTCTTTATACTAGTGAAATTGTGTACACACTTGGATTGTGTCCTTCTGAAAATACTAATACAGCAGCTGGCTTGTCAAGGATTAACCAATATCTTTTATCGATTGGAGCATTTGGATCTTTCCCAGCCATGTATACTCAACATGGTGGACCTGGTGAAGTTTGTCAAGGATTCAGTAGATCAGGAGCAGTGGCAGGAGCAGCATATCGTCTTCATTCATCAATTAGATCAGTTGATTCAGAATCTAAGACTATTAAATTAGATGACGGCACTGAGATTGGATATAATGAGAGCCTTATATATCAATCAACTGAGAGGACTAAACGTGAAGTTCAAAGGACTACAGTTATTGTAACTAAAGATTGTAAAGAATGGTTTAATGAAGGAGAATCAGCAGCAGTTGTTGTTTTTCCAGTTGGAGCATTAGGAAACAATGGTACGGCAGTTCAATGTTTAATATTAGGATCAGATTCTAAACAGTGTTTAGCTGGACAATCGATTTGGTATTTGAGTACTACGGAACCTGGAGTTAAAGGTAGGAAAGAACTTGATATGGCATTAGAAAGGCTTGAGAATGCAATTCTTAGAGAATCTACAGAAGATTTTCAATTGGATGTTGCGGAAGGAGATGTTATTGTTAAAGATGGATTACCCGTTGTATCATCTGTTAGATTAGGAGAAAGTTTAAAAGATTTTGTTCCTAAAGAGAAGTTACAGTACTTATTGAAGTTACAATATGTACAGTATGAGACCATGAGTTCACCAATAGATCAAGAAGTGATTGCGGTAGGTAGTGCATCATTTGATTTAACATACAATGGAGTAGTTGCTCAAGCTAAAGAATTGTTTGCAAGAATAACAGGATCAGATGATGATTTCTTTAATGTTGATTTTGAGGATGAAGAAGAACAAGAACAAGAAGTCAGTAAAGCAATTAGTAGCGGAGGTATGGCAACATCTATTAATGAACCAGAACAGAATAATGGAGAGCCAGAGCTTAATTTTAGTGATGCGATGGAAGTTTAAGATGTATATTAACCTTGTTATGTTTTTAATGTTATACATGAAAACATATCATATACTTTTTTGATTGAGATCATTTATCCATGAATTGACTTGGTCTAGATTATTTTTAGAAATTTTCAAGTTGTTTTCTAGAAGTTGTTTCAATTCTATTAATTGTGTTGACCATTGAGTTATATCAGATTGAATAGAATCAGTTCTTGTATCAAGAGTTTCTAATTTCTTTATCAACTGTGATGCTTGAACATGGATTAATTGTATTGATTCTAATCTATCAATAAGTATTGGTAAAACAGAATTGGTAGTTTTGAAGGTATTGAGAAACTTATACAATTCCGATACTTTTTGATTAATATTTATATCTATGTTTTCATCAAGATTTGTTGCAGAATTCAAATATTTCTTTATTTCTGTTGTTCTTAATGACCAATCTATTTCTGAAAGTGATATCATATTAACTTTTTGTTGTAATGATTTTACTATTGAAAATAATGGTAATGATGATTCATGTTTACCTAATCCTAATGTTGATTCAAGGTAAGTTAATTTATTATCAATTTTCGATAATATAATTAAATCTTCTGATTTCATTGTCATAATATTATTTTCATTAGCAACAGTTACATTCGTTTCTTGTATGTTATTCAATTGATTCCTTAAATCATTTGTTTGATTTTCTAAGACTTTCATTGATGGATTCAATGTATTCATAAAATCAATATTTTTTAAATTTTCTTTCGATTCTAAATTTATTTGTTCTTGTACTTCACAAATTTCTTCTTTTAATCTTAATATCCTTTCTTCTAATGTTCCAGATTGCTTTTCAAAGATCACTGTAGATTCCTTTAATGTTGGATTATTTGTAATAACTATATCCTTGTTAATAAATTCATCGTTTTCTTCTTTTGGTATATCTAATATACTATCATTTGTTTCAAATAATGAAGGCGAATCGTCTAATTCAACCCAATCTGGTATATCCATATTTCTGTAACGCTTGAATACTTCTTTGAATGGTTTGGTGATTTAGAAGTAATTTATTTAAAAGCAACGCGTAATTAACCCTATCGTTGAAATTACACAAAAAGAGATTTATTTACATATTAACGTGTATGTAGGGTAAATTATTTCTATTTTCATAAAATGATCTAAGATCAACCAGTTTCATTGTTTACCTTCAAACAAACAAATATCCCACACGTTCCAGTACTTCACTAATAAGCAAAAATGATTGCTGCAAGTGCTTTATTTGATATAATTAACTCTTCAACAAATACCGAGGATGTTAAAGTAGAAGCTATAAATGCTTTCAAAACAAGTGTAAAACGTGAATTAGTCAATCTACCTGATGCTTCTATTTACTTTCAAGCTCTTATAACTGCTCTACAGTATAATACTGCAGCTTTAAATACTTTGTCTTTTTCTGCTTTATGCCATCTTATAAGAAGAGTAAGTATTCAAGATTCTACTTATTTAGCTGATATATGTAAAAGTGTTGTACCTATACTTATTGATCGTATAGGCTCTTCAAAATCATCAATATCTAAAATTGCACATAGGGCTCTACAGGATTATTGGATTTCTTGTCCTTCTGCTGTAGAACAATTGGCTCGTGAACAAGGTTTACATGGCACAAGTCCTACTCAGTATAAAATCTTACTATGGTTGGCAGAAATTATGACTTTAAGGCCTGGTTTTACTTTCCGAAGTTTTACTCCACATGTTGTTGCTCTTTTAAAGGAATCTCAACCTGTCAATGACGCTGCAAAGGATTTACTTATATCTTTTTTTAAATCAGCTCCTCAACCTGCAAAATTAGATCTACAACGTGAAATGTTCAAATCAGGCGTATCGCATAATATTTCTAATCCTATACTCAATGAAATAGGTTTAAATTCAAGATCTGTTTCTGCGTCTCTCCCTACTTCTAAGAATCCAGTCAATAAGTCTTCGAACAGCTCTATGATACTCGCTTTGGATAAATTTCTAGAGACTATACCTGGTACTGCCGTTGATAATTCGCAAATATCTCCCATAGATATTTCTTCTGAAGAAGATTTGGATCAATTGTTTTCAGAATCAGTTATACCTTTCACAGGTAAAGAAGCTGAAACCAATTGGCTGAATCGTGAGAAATTTATGATCAAATTAAGAGGTGTATTAGCTGGAAATCTACCAGTAACTGATTCTCTACTTACATCTATATTCTTTAAGAACTTGGAGTATGCTATTACTAAAGCTATGCTTTCTTTACGCACAACTCTTAGTAGTAATGCCATGCAAGCTGTAAAAGAGGGATTTGCTATTTTAGGTACATTAGCCGATTCTTGTGCTGATAGTTTCTTTCAGTCTTTAATCAAGATCACATCAACTACTAAAAAGATAGCTATTAATAATGCTCAAGCTACTGCTGCGGTGTTATTAGCTAATACTTCTTATCAACCAAAGCTTATGGCAATCTTAAGTTCTGCTGTTAATGATAAAGCACCTACAACTAGGAATGCAAGTACATTATGGATACAAGTCATATTACTGGCAAACATTAATGACATTTCAACAATTACCAATACAGGTGGTGCCGAAAATATTTCAATGATGTTACGAAAGTTACTCTCTGATTCTAACCCAAGTGTTAGAGATCATGCTAGAACTACATTTTGGTTGTTTCAACATGTTTTCCCACAACTTGGGAATAATTTACTTAATTCTTTGGATGCAAATACAAAGAAGGCATTGGAAAAATCAAGACCTGCTGAAGATACTACAGAGTCCATGCCTACCGGGAAGAGGTCTATTTCTGTGTATGCTTCTAGGAAGCAAAATGCTAAACAAGAGATACAAAAGGAGAATATTCCTTCTAAAGCTCAACATGTGCAGCATGTACAACCTCAGCCCGAACATTTACAGTCTGTACATATTGCTGAAATTTCTAAATCTACAAAGAATATTCAACAAGGATTGCTTGAAGAAGCATTAGACAAGATTGATTCAGGTGACGTTTCGACCGTTCTTCATGGAATATCTATTTTAACAAAGCACGTTGATCAATTATCTGCTAAATACATTGAATCAATTCATCCTGTGATTACTAAAGCATTTGCTACCTTTATAAATGAAAACAAAGTATCTGAATTCATGTTTACAAGAAACGTTATGCGTGTTTTAATTCTAGTAATGACACCTGAACTGCTTGTATCACATCTACTTCTACAACAAGTGAAGCATCCTGAAGTTCCTACTGATACAGCATTTAGATATTTTCAACAGGACACACCTGAAGATTGTATTTGTGATTGCATGTATACCATATCAGTTAATTGTAGAGAAATCTGTGATAAAGCATATATTATGGATATCAAAGATCGCGAACTTGTACATAATGCAGCATTGTCGTTTCTTATGACGGTTATGGAATCACCATCGCCTCATTCTAGATGGGCAGCAGCCAAATTGAATGGACCTGGATTTACAGATGTTGTTACAGGTTTAGCAATTGCAGCGTCTAGGAGCAGTTCTGTATCGAGATTAGGATATCAAAGTATTCTCGAGAAGTTCAAATCTAATAACCTTGCGAGATACCAAGAAGTAATTAGTGCAGTTGAAGGGTATATAGAATTAAATAAAGAGGAAAGTCCTTTGGATTCAGTAGAGAAGGAGATTGCGAAGTTAAATTTTGGTCATGCAACTAAAGACAGTTTGTCTAAAGTAAGACAGGAAACTTTGGCATCAAATGCGTTAACTGGAGCAATTTATACAGATGATAGTGGACGTACATGGCATAACATAGAAAGTGAACGTGTTGAGATATATGATCTTACAAGTCAACCTACAGAGACATTTTCACTACTTGCGGAATCACTTCTAGATGATATTAGAATGCGAAGAGCTAATTACAAAACATTTTGGACGTTGACATCGCTAATACGAGCACTTTCAGTTACTAAGAATTCCGGTGATAATATGGGGAAAGAGAATGGAGAATTAGAAGCAGCATTAAGTTTAGAAAAGCAATTATCTTGGGAAGATCTTTTCACATCTATCGTTGAATATGTTCAGCATTCAAAATTAAGCACAGAAGATTTGAACTGTGCACTTGTTACATTAAGTCATGTTGTACCTAGAATTCCTGCATGTAAGGAATATTGTTGTACAATTCTTGAAATGACTATGTATATAGTTGATAACGATGCTGAAGAAGTTATTATTATGGCATGTGAAGAAATTTTAGGAGGTTATACACATGGACTTGAAGAAGAAGATGGGATTGAATGCCTTCTAAGATTTTGCGAAGAATTTGAATTAGGAAAGCGTCAAGAGGTGTTTGTGCTTACAGCTATTGCTACATTTGTTGAAAGAGCTAATGAGTTTAAGATTAGTAAATCACTCCTTAATAGAATTGGAAGGGCTGCAGCTTCAGGGTTAAAGAATAAGAATGCTGAAGTGAGAAGATCAGCTACATTGGTAACTGTTTCATTATATAAAGAACTACTTGATGCTGGAATGGTTTTTGAATTACTTGGCGAAGAGATCTTACCTGGACAGCAAGATCTTTTAAAGTTTTATTTCTCGAGAAGTGAACTGACTGTCTAATTCTTATCAGATAATAATGTTTTTTTTATTCATGAAAATTGTTATTTGTGTATGTGTCTTTCGCTGAAGTTCTTAATATTTTGGTGCTTTAGAAGCAAGATCATTCAATTTTGTGAATTGATCAGGTTCATAATCTCGATGAACTCTAACTGATTTAACACTTTCAATATATGCTAATCCAGCACATACAGCAGCAATTCCAATACCAACAAATGCAGTATTTGCTCTCCAGTTCTTTGGATTTGGGAACCAACCACCTGTTGTACTCCAAACTTGTTTAGGATATTGAGGATGTCCACCACCAGCCTTAAATTATGCGTTAGTGTATATGTTAAAATGAATTCTTAATGCACGCATTTATACTTACCATTTTTTTCTATGAATTTAAACTTTTCTGAAACAAAAAAGATGAATGGTTCAAGGATTTAATAGATTTCGTATAGTGGAAAATGTTCTCGTAGTATAGAAAATAAACATAGTAATGATTGGCCGAAGTTAATGTGAACTGAGATATTGAAGTTGCCATGGTAACAAATCAAAATAAGGTTTGCAATACTTTTTTTCTTAACCATCCTCGAGGACAATGATTTAAAAATTATACACACTTTTCTTGTAAGTGAGACAATAACGATTTGCAAGTCTTTCTAAACAACACTTTTGACAAAGAAGTGTAGATTTGTTTGTTATTTTCAGAATTGTAATAATGTTCTTGAATAGGTGTATAAGCCGAAATAAAGTTTTAAAGAGCACGTCAAACTCAGAAAGGGTACTTGTTAGATTTATACTATCGAGGAAGTATTCTCAAGAGATTGCAGAATTAGCATCTAAGAACTCGGAATTAAGAGTTTTACGTGCCCGATTAGACTTGAAGGAAACATTTCCTCTATCGGAATTATCAACAGCATTAAATACAACATCAGCGAGAAATGATAATAAAAAGAATACTGAACTTTCTTATGCTGGAAGACGTCTCATAGATTACAGAGTGTTAGAGTATTTAATGTGCAAATACCCTAGACTACCGTTCACAGTTTCACGATCAGCAATGATGGCATACAGTGGTATAGAAGCATTATCGAATGTTGGAAAAGTATGGGGTATTGAAGCAGAAAGTAGTACAGGGCCAGTTGCATATATTGAACCTCAAGCACAATCATTAGGAAGACTTAGGTTTACATCACACCAAGTAAAGATAAGTCCAAGAGTTGTAAAGATTGAGCCTGAAAGTATTGGAAGAACAAGTACTTATAATGGCGCAATGGCATCAGCAGTTGAAAGTATATTTGGTGCTATATTGAAAGAAGATGGTATGACAAAAGCTATTACATATGTTGATAATCACATTCTTTCAAGATTTTTAGATATTAGCTCTTTATTCAGTTTCAGTTCACCTACAAGAGAATTATGGAGACTTTGTGTACGTGAAGGTTTTGTTGAACCTGACTATAGACTTGTTGCTGAGACTGGTCGTTTAAGTGTTTCACCAACTTTTATTGTAGGTGTTTATTCTGGTCCTGACAAAATAGGCGAAGGGTATGGAACAAGTATTAGCGAGGCAAGAATTAGAGCTTCTGTTAATGCTTTAAAGAGTTGGTACTTACATTCACCATCAAATGTGACATTTCCATCAAGCGATTTAAAGGAGACCAATTACGAACTCCATCAACCTGTGTATATAGATGCTGGTCAAATAGTTGTATAGTGCGCTAATGTTATGAAAAATACAAGAAAACGATTATTTTTTATATGTATCATTCAAAGTGTAACCGTATTGAAGCAACCAAAGGGGATCCTCTATGAAGTGACCCATTTATACCATCCATTTCCTTCCAAGTGATATTTACTGTAGAAGATTCGAACTCTAAGTTTAGCCAGAATGAACTTTGCGGTGTAGATCCTGACGGGTTTGCTGAATGGTATATAGCACAATAAAGATCAGACATTATAGTAACAGGTTTATTGCATACAGATACATCACCTCCAGTAGAAGAACTAAGCTGAACTAGTTTTTGTATTCTATTGCCATTATAGCCACCAATTATAATGCAAATACCATCCGAAACCACATCAAACAAATCAATCTTCGTTATTGTTCTCTTGTTACTTATATATGTCACAAATGTTCTTAAATATTCATCATAGTATTTCAAGTACCTAATTTGACTCTTTATAGTAATACCTGGACCAAATCCAGGTTTCATACGTTTCGTAGTGTAGAGATTCATTGCATCAAGATAAGACTGTGAGTTTTGCTTCATTATTACAGCACATGCCAAGGTTCCTGATCTGCCTTTACCGGCTTTACAATGAAGCAAAGCTACATTTAAAGAAGATTCGTTTAAATATTTTATAATTGATTCAACACATTCTATTAGCATTAAAAAAGGTGGCGGTTGATGATCTGGGAATCCATAATGTGATACCTTTACAGGTATTAAATCATCTTTATACCCAGCCCCTTCACCTCTAAATTCCCATATATTCCAATTCAAATCATGGTTCGACGTCATATACTTAATTACATCATTTATATTATTTCTAAAAAGACTTTCTAAATAACTTGTTGATAGTAATGATGATACTATGATCTGTGATGATATATAGGATAAGTCCAACTTCGTACCTAATTTTTCATCAACAGTAGAGTTTCTAGGAGCAGAAACAAAAGATCGTAGAAGTGAAGCCATAAAGGTAGAAAGAGAACAATAAAATGACAATTATGAAAAAATATCCTGAATGTCTTCACATGTGAATAATTAGCCCTACTACATTTTAGTACTATAAATATACTTTATATAATGTAGGGTAGTTAAAGTCTAAATGTATTAGCAAAACTTTATAAAAGTTTAATAAAAAATCTTTAACTTCTTCGAACAAAGTAAAAAAAAATTTCACCATATACTTATTCCATATATTGTTATTATAATGACCGAATCTTATTTGGACAGAAGCAGAATTGAAAGAGCCACAAGAGCGCTGTTAGAGCATATAGAAAATGTGAAAAATGAACAAAAACCATCACTATTAGAAGACGGTGAAAGAATTCATGTAGTAATATCAACAAAAAAGTTTCTGACAGATCAGAAACAATTCAAACCAAAACGTATAAGTTTAAATCATGAACTGGCAACAGAACCAAAAATATGTATTTTTGTTAAAGATCCACAAAGAAGTTATAAAGATACTATCGGAGATCAAGTTGAGAGAGTTGTAGGAGTATCCAAATTAAAGGGAAAATTCAAAACTTATGAAGCACGTAGAGCATTAAGAACATCATATGATTTATTCTTAGCTGATGATAGAATTGTTAGAATGTTACCTAAATTATTAGGAAGAGCTTTCTATGGAACTGGTGCTGTACCTGTGCCTATTGTTGTTGCCGATAAAGAAGATATAGATAGTGAGAAATTTGCCAAGAAGTTGGCAACAGTTAAAAAATCAACATACGTCAATGTTTCACCTGGCACATGTCTTGATTTAAGAATCGGTAATAGTGAAATAGGAATTGATAACCTTGTTGATAATATTGAAAGTGCAAGTAAACAAGCAGTTGAAAAGCTTGTTTTAGGATCATGGGAAGGTGTTAGAAGTATTCACATAAAGGCTGATAAAAGTACTAGTCTCCCTATATATTTACCTCAAGAGATAGTCGATGGTATAGCAGAAAAGGAAGAGGCTGAGCCTAGTACAAAAAAGAGAAAGAGAAAGACAACCGAAAAGAAAAGCAAGAGAAGCAAGTAAAAAAATGCTTTATTAAGCGCTAAAATATTCTTTTGCTAATTTACGAAAGTTATCTTTACCAATATGCATATGAAGTCCTTCTAAGAGAATGAATTCTAGAGCACCTTTTGAATCAAGTTGTTTAAATCCTAGCCAATCATCTAAATACAATTCTGATTGTTGAAGAGGTACAGTTGAATTATAATAAAACCAAGCAGATTCTTTTGGAATAACTGTTTCATCTTGAGAAAACATGACCATACCGAATTTATCTAACGAAGACAAATTATGCGTATAAGTAACATTTTTAATTGATCTTTCATTATTAGTATCAGCAAGAAAGGCAGAATACTCTAAATAATCATCCATTCTAGTAGTATCGCGATAAAACTGCGCTGCAAGTACATGCGATTGTGCCCATGCTGACCATACTTGTGATTTTAATAATTCATTCCTAGCTTTACATGTCCATGATTCACACGGTGGCAGATCCGAGATGCCCATATGAGGGCTTCCAAATGTAAGTAATCTTTTCATTGGTGGTATATTATTACATTTTTCTAATACAGCTCTTAGAAACAGCCCACCTTGAGACAATCCCAATCCATTAAATCCATTAGACAGGTCAGGTAGATCATTAATTTGATTACAAGCAGTTTCAATGTCATCATTGATAATGCCAAAAATTGAATTTTCTTGGTCTTTATCGCTATCTAAATCCATATATATGCTATGAACAACTGTGCCTGGGCATTCTTCTTTAATCATATCAGTTAAACTGAGTATAAATTCTGAATCATATTTATCGCCCATTCCATGCCATATAACTACAGGAAGTGAGTTTGCTAGATGAATTTGTGGTAATGAATTAACAGTTACCGCTAACAATAAATAGGGTGTAAAAATCATAAATTATATATGTGCTTTGGTGAATAAAGAGAAGCAAAATAATGGAATAGCTATCTGTGAAGCTGAGCTATGGTAGGGATCACTAGCTGAGCTTTTCTGCACGACCTATTACCCTTATTAGACAATTTTATTTTTCACTTCACCACTAACCTTAGTATAAGCGTGGAATCTTAATATTACGATGACGACGATAAAAAACACAAGAATATGGATATCACATCAATATATATCGGATGCACAATTGAAATATTTGAAATCAGAAGTTGATACAAGTGAAAATCATATAAATGACGTACAATTGCGCGTAGGTTTATTTTTTTTCTTAGAAGCTCTTTGTTATGAATTAAGGATACCTCGAAGAACATTAGAAACTGCGATGAGATTATATATGAAGTATTCAGTTTTTAATGTAACATCTGAGCCCAATATTGAACTTGCAGGTATTTCGTGCCTGCTTTTAGCTTGTAAAATGGAGGATACAGTTAAGAGATCAAGAGAGATATCTGAAGCAGCTATGAAGATTAAGAAATGGAATATTGAGCAAAGTGAGAAAGCACTAGAGCGATTACGTATAAATTCAGTTAAGTTTGAAAGGGTTATTTTAGAAACAGATGCATTCGATTTCAGACTTGTACGTATGTTACCAGTGATTGTATCATTAGGCAAAGAATTGAAATTTTCAAAAGCGATATGTTTACAGGCATATAAGATAGGTTATGAATTGTTAAGGAGTGTAATTATTATACAATATACACCGCAAACGATAAGTATGAGCTGCTTAGATATAGCGCAAAGGATGTCAGTATTTTATAATAAGGATACGTTGATTAACTTTGACGCCTCAGCGTATTTCTCATCGCAATCGGAGGTAGAGGAATGTATCAGGAAGATACTTGATTTTTATTTAGATTTTGTATCTACTATGAGTTTAATTGGCATATCATCAAGAGAGGAAGTAGTTAATATCGGATTAACTATACCTCAACTTATTAATAATTCTAGTGATGAAAAAAAGTTAGCATTTGGAAGGAAAGAGTTTCCCTTACTTGGTATGAGGGATATGAAGGCAGAAAATAGTGAAACGATTAGATTTTTATTAGAGAATCAAGTAGTTGAGAAGAGCATGTCAGAGCATGAAAGTAAGAGGAAGAGGCTATGGTAGAAGAATGGAGGGATTAGGACGTAATATCCTGAGATTTAGTTATTGTAACTTATAGTATGGGTGTGGATAATTTATAGCATTGTAAATTGACTGTCTTTTGCAATCGATTACATTAGCAATATGAAGATACAAGATATACTTACCTACCATATGTGCTAGCAAGGTATACTTATCATATATCCCATACGCTAACAAGATAATCACCTACGTATACACTCACGATATGCGACCGCAAGACGCTGACAGGCTTACGAGGATAATTATATTAAATTTTCTATGACACCCGAATATATACACGACCATTATCAATCGTACGGCGCGGATTTAAATATTTATATAGGAAGTACGTCATCAGACATGTAAATCTATTAATTTCTATATGGATATCCCATTGCGAAATATCGCAGATCCATAATAAATGCATATTACCATATATGGCAAATCTCTTTGAATAATTGATATATGCCAGATTTAAACACAAAATGTTCTTTAGCGAAAATACCGTTATAAAAAAATATGGGATAGTTCAATTTTAGGTAACTAACAGTACGCGTTTTTGTCATTATTCTGTTGTCTATTATATCGGCTAATCAAAAAAATTAGGATGATTACTTTGCTAGTCACAAAATCTCTAAAAAAAGTAACTAACATTATTCTTTCGTGTCATTTTTCAACTTGGTTACCCTCTTTTAGTAATTTTGTTTTTTCCAGAAACTTTCTTAAATCGTAAATAACCATAATACTCAAAGGTTCTTTACTCTCCTTAAGTTTATTTTTTGCCCTTTTTGCCTATTTTCTTAATTTTTTCTTGTAATTTTTTTTAAAATTCCACTAATTATTATACGATCACCGGTGTTTTCGTGCCCATATATATTTTTTTATTCTCTCTTTTCCCTTTTTCTTACTCCTTTATCGTGTGTTTTTATTTTTTTCTTTTCTTTTTCTTTTACATTCTTTGTGTTTTCTTGTTATTTACACTTTATTCCCTTTTATTTTCTACTCTCTTTACTCCTTTAAAAACTTGATTTTTTCTTGTCTTTTTTTAAACCCGTCTACCTCCTCACCCCCCTTTTTTTCAGTTTTCTACTTCTTCTCTCCTTTTTTTGGTCGATTCTCCGGGCTGGCTTTTTTATATTTTTTATTTTACTTTTCTGTTCTTGCTCGGACTTTTTTTTGAAGTTTTTTTTTCTCTCTACTTCTTATATTTTGAATAACATATTTTTCACACTCCTTTTTGTCTTCACTTTTCTTCTTTCCTTTTTCTTTAACCATCAATTATGGGTTCTTGTATGTCGAAATCTGATGATGTTCAATCATCTCATAATAACACAAATTCATCAAAAAGGAACAATAACGCGTCTTCTTCAAATGATACAAGCTCAAGTATTAATGCAAATAATGACAACAAAAATGAAGGCAATAATACTTCTTCAGCAGTTACTTCCACAAATGCAAATTCAGCAATTGATCAAAATCAAGCACAACCTAAAAAATTACCAGAATACAAAATACTTTTACTTGGAACAGGTGAATCAGGTAAGAGTACTATATTAAAGCAAATGAAAATCTTACATCAACATGGCTATACACAGGAAGAATTGGCTCTTTATAGAAGTACGATATTTCGAAATGTATTGGATTGTGCAAAAACTTATGCTACCGCTATAAGAACTTTCGAACTTACTCCTACTTCTCCTGATTTAAATCTTGATATAATTCTTGATTCGCAATGTGACGATGACCCAAATATTCCAATGAGTGCGCGTTTAGCTCAAGAGATAAAAGCAATGTGGAATGATGAATGCATGAAAGAAGTTTTACAAAGGCAAAATGAATTCTATATAATGGATTCGGCTCCTTATTTTATGCAATCTATTGATAGAATATCACAACCTACATATCTTCCAAATACCGATGATGTTCTAAGGGCTCGTATCAAAACAACCGGTATTTATGATTCTGTATTTAACGCTGGTGATATGAATATAAGAATGGTAGATGTAGGTGGTCAGCGCTCTGAAAGAAAAAAATGGATATCCGCTTTTGAAAATGTCACTTCTGTTATCTTCTGTGTTGCCTTATCCGAATATGATCAGGTCTTACTTGAAGAAGGTAATCAAAACCGTATGTACGAATCTCTTGTATTATTTGATTCCGTGATTAATTCTCAGTGGTTTACAAGATCTTCAATGATTTTGTTTCTGAACAAAATTGACGTCTTTTCTGAAAAGATTAAAAGATCTCCTTTGAGTGACTATTTTAATGATTATACCGGCGGTGATGATCCTAACCGTGCTGCTAAATATATTCTATGGAGATTCACTCGTCTTAATCGTTCAAATGTCAGTATTTATCCTCATATCACTCAAGCAACCGATACTAATAATTTTAGAGTCGTGTTTGCTGCTGTTCGGGAAACAATTTTACAGAATGCTCTTAAGGATTCTGGAATTTTGTAAATGATTCTTACACTTCTAATGTTGCTAATTGTTCTATTATTACCCCATATTCTTCTTACTTCTCAGCTTCCTACACTTCTTCTTCTTTTTTTTAAACCTCTTAACGGTTACACCTCTTTTACTTCACATCTCTCTGGTTATCTCTCCACTTCTACTTTATTAATTGTCTAAATATACTGATTTTTATCTATACCGCCGCAATTGCTTTTTACGGAATATATTAAACTTAATCTTAATCTAACCCAATAAATCCCTGTATATCAACATAACGTTCTTATTTTAACAAACTTTCTTTTCGTTTATCCTATCTTAATTCGTCGCGTTTTATATTACACACATCTAGAACAATTTAAACTTTTAAATTTTCCTCTCCCACTTTCCCCCCCTACATGTAACGGTTAAGTTAATATAAATACTTTTCTTTGATCCTACACATCCTTTTCTCTCCTTTATTTCACCTTCACCAACTCAATTCCTCCTATTTCCTTATTTTTTACTTCTAAAACTTCTCTATTCTCTATTCTCTATTATTTTTTTCTCATAATGTCTACAGACTATAAAGTTAGCTCTTTGCATCACAGAGTACGTATATTTTCCTTTGAATTGTAACCCCTCATCAGTTTGGCTTTTTTCACCTCTTTTTTCCATTCATCAGCATTATAACTTTACCTTGCAATCCTTATAGGAGAAAAATGCATCCATTTATAACCTCAATTAACTAACATTGATTTTATAGAGAACTTTAACTGGGTTTACCCCCAAGGAAATAAAAGCTGTAGAGTCTTTGATCCCTGCAAAGGCTCGTAGCGCTTGGAAAAAGTACTCCACTAAAGAGTTCAATTCAAAAGAAGAATTCGAAAGTGAATTTGTTAGAAATGTTGAAACTACTTTAGCTCGCTCAATTTATAATTGTGACAGTTTCGCTGCTTATCAAGCAAGTGCTTTGGCTACTCGTGATCGTTTAATTGTTGCTTGGAATCATACTCAAGCGCAAATGGCCATACAAGATCCTAAACGTATTTATTACTTATCTTTAGAGTTCTTAATGGGACGTGCTATGGACAATGCTCTTCTTAACATTGGTGTAAAAGATATGATGTCTGAAGCTGTGGATGAACTTGGATTCCGTTTAGAGGATATCCTTGAGCAGGAACCTGATGCTGCGCTTGGTAATGGTGGTCTTGGCCGTCTCGCCGCTTGTTATATTGACTCAATTGCTACTCTTGAGTATCCTGGTTGGGGTTATGGTATTAGATACCAGTATGGTATTTTCAAACAAAAAATTGTTGACGGTTATCAAGTCGAAGCTCCTGACTACTGGCTTTCTTTTGCTAACCCTTGGGAACTTCCTCGTTATGAAATTCAAGTTGATGTAATGTTCTATGGAAGAGTAGTTCAATACACTGATGATGACGGTAAACTTAGATATTCATGGGAAGATGGTGAACTTGTTCAAGCTGTTGCTTATGATGTACCTATTCCTGGTTACGGTACTAACAACACGAATAATCTTCGTCTTTGGGCTGCCAAACCTACTCGTGAATTTGATTTCCAGAAGTTTAATGAAGGTGATTATCAATCAGCTGTCAAGAATCAACAAGAAGCTGAAACTATTTCTGCTGTTTTGTACCCCAATGATAACTTTGATTCTGGTAAAGAATTGCGTCTTAAACAACAATATTTCTGGGTTGCTGCTTCTTTAAACGATATCATTCGTCGTTTCAAGAAGTCTCATCGTCCTTGGCGCGATCTTCCCGATCAAGTTGCTATTCAACTTAACGATACTCATCCTACCCTTGCTGTTGTTGAGCTCCAGCGTATTTTGGTGGATATGGAGAAACTTGAATGGGATGTTGCTTGGAATCTTGTTACTAAATGTTTTGCTTATACTAACCACACTGTCATGCAGGAAGCTCTTGAGAAGTGGCCTGTTCCTCTTTTGGAGAATCTTTTGCCTAGACATTTGAGCATCATTTACGAGATCAATCTTTATTTTCTTCAAAGTGTAGAGAAGCGATTCCCTAAAGAGATTCAACTCTTGCAAGATGTTTCAATTATTCAAGAAGGTGCTCCTAAGCAAGTTAGAATGGCACACTTGGCCATTGTTGGGTCTCATAAGGTTAATGGTGTAGCTGAACTTCATTCTGATTTGATTCAGAAGACGATTTTCAAAGATTTTGTGCGAGTATTTGGACCTGATAAGTTCACAAATGTCACAAACGGCATTACGCCTCGTCGTTGGTTACATCAAGCTAACCCAGGCTTAAGTGCTCTTATTGCCGAAAAACTTGGTGGATATCATTTCCTTAAAGATCTTACTAAACTTTCCGGTTTAGAAAAGTATGTTGATGATGCTGATTTCCGTGCTAAATGGGATGCCATCAAGACTGCTAACAAAGAAAGACTAGCTCAACATGTCAAGGCTAGTAATGGATTTGAGATTGATACAAGTTATCTTTTTGATATTCAAGTTAAACGTATTCACGAGTATAAACGTCAACAGCTTAACATTTTTGGTATCATTTACCGTTATCTTCAGTTCAAGAAGATGACCAAGGAAGAAGTTGCTGCTACACCTGGTCATGTTAGCTTTATCGGTGGTAAAAGTGCACCAGGATACTACGCTGCTAAAACCATTATTAAGCTTGCAAATTCAGTTAGTGAAGTTATTAATAATGATGAGCATCTTCAAGGAAAGTTGAAGTTAGTATTTTTAGAAGATTACAATGTTTCCAAGGCTGAGATCATTATTCCTGCTTCTGATATTAGTCAGCATATTTCTACTGCTGGTACTGAAGCATCCGGTACATCTAATATGAAGTTTGTACTTAATGGTGGTCTTATTCTTGGTACTGTTGATGGTGCGAATGTTGAGATTACTCGTGAAGTTGGTGATGATAACATCTTCTTATTTGGACACCTTGCTGATTCAGTTGATGAATTACGTTTCAAGCACCAATACCAACATGCTGAGATTTCACCTAAATTGATTGAAGTATTTGATGCTATTAAATCTGGAACATTTGGACACCCTGATATTTTTATTTCTTTGGTTAACTCAATTACAAATCATGGAGATTACTATTTGGTTTCTGATGATTTTGAGTCTTACATCGAAGCTCATAACTTGATTACTGAAGCCTATGAAGATAAGGCATCCTGGACCACCAAGTCAATTTTAGCAGTTGCTAGAATGGGATTCTTTTCATCTGATCGTGCAGTTCAAGAATACGCTGAAGGAATTTGGAATATTGAACCTCTTACTGTAAAAGAGACATAGACTGATTCCTTTTTTTAAACACAGCTGTACTTGTTTAAATAGAAGTAAAGTAAGTTACATATATAGTGGATAGATTATAAAGTATACGTTTTACATACATTATCGTATCATAAATGTAAAAGTAAGAACTCCCTGGAAGTTGGTAGATTCAATTGTTATTAAAATGCATATCACTGAATATCATCAAGCCAAATATTGATACCTGTCAGCTTCTAAGCGTTCAAGGTATTCTTTGTCAATCAGAAGATCAATACACTTCTTGATTTCAGGTACAGAAGGGGCAAAACGAGATGAAACTTGAGTGATAGTTTCTTGAACTAATTGAACATGTTTCAATTGTTTACGAGTTTTCATTACTCTGACAATTGCAGACTGAATAAGGACTTTTCTATCTTCTTCAATACTTTTCTCTGAGGCTGCAGCTTCCCGCTGCTGTTCAAAACGGAGAGGTTGATTCAAATTCATTCTAAGTTTCTTGCCCCTAAAATTATTGTTGTATATAAAGTTAGTAGTTGGTGCGTCTATAGGAGCATCGCTTGGTTCCTTTAATAAGACTTTCGCCTTCAATAGAATACTTAACGAGCCAGCCAAAAATTCATGTCCGAGTTGTGTTGTTTCTGATAATTTTTCAAATGATAATGAATCACAATCATTAAAACTTAAAAGGATAACCATTTGAAAAGCTGATACTTGAAAAGTGTAGGTAATGGAAGCATCGGGATTTCCAGGCTTAGGAAAAGTAGCTTTTAGTTCACCTTTACATTGATTATACAGCCATTCAAGCTTCCTACCAGAATGCTGCTCTTGATAAAATTTTTGAAAGATATCTAAAGGTCCTTGTAGCTCTGGTGGCAAAATAAAATCTGTCTTTGCAGGTTGCATGGGCCAGGAATTGGTACCTAAAACTAAAAGATCTAAGTCCATTGGAAGTACGGAATTTTGTTCTTCTAGATATTGAGTCTTGAAAGATCTACTTAAATCAGCAGATACATTAATATCTTGGAACATTCTTTGGAGGACAGCAATATAGTCAAATCCACAAGCTTCCTTAAGTTTTGCTATCATACTAGCTTCAGCAGCATCACTAATACTGGTTCCATTGACTAGACGTCTAGCTAGAGCTCTAGAGTAACATTTTTGAAATATATCTTTGTCGTCAATATATGAGAAAATTATCATAACATCATCCAAGGCAGCTTCAATGTCATCGTCGCCTGTAAGAGTAGTTGAAGCAAGGGAGAAGTTATTAGATTCCATACTTGTGGAGATTGTATTTGCTGTAGCGGCAGCGCGAGAAGAAGCAGAAGATTTTCTTAGAAGTGTATCACAATAACGCGAAATTATTTCAGGTGATTTAGTAGAAGAAGGAGAAGCAGGGTTTGTATTTACAAAGCCTCTACAAGCGTTGTCTAAAGCTTTAACAAATTCGGGGTTCCCATCGTATGCTGTGACAACAAGCTCTGCGTAAGTATTATGGACTTGTAATAAAGTAGCTACATATGCTTGTGGATCAACAGGAGGTATTTTTTTAGAAGAAGTGTCAGTATCTGAAGTAGTTGGCAAAGTTCCAAGAGTTGATTGTATAAGTGTCTCTATACCTTGAACGCCTTGTTTACAGACATGAGCTTCGAATTGCATCATTAGAGGAGTCAACCCATTGGGTATCAAAGAAAGTAAACGATAAAGACAAGCTAGATCTGATACGGCGTGATTTTCTAATAAAGAGTGATGTTCAAGCACTAAAACTTCGGAATAATTAGCAATTAGTACTCTATGAACTAAAGTTAACAACTTAGGAGATGTTGCAGAAGCTAAATAATCACTAAGTCGCTTATGTTCTTCGAGGATTCTGCCTTCGGCTAGTTTCATATATTCAACAATTGGTATTGTCGATATAGTACGCTGAGATTCTTCGTTATAATAAGCTTCAGTTGCTTCGAGAAATTTATTTTCAAAATGTTCCTCATACACCAAGTATCCAGGCTGGTGAGAAGAAGAGGTGTTTATGAAATTTTCTAACTCTTCTAAACCAAGTGCTACAAGGGACATGATAACACTTCTCAAAAGTGGTATATCAACAGGTTGACCATCACGATCTCTTTTTATAGTTGTAAGTATAGCAGAAATAAGAGCATTTAAACAAGAATGAAATAGAATATTTTTCCATTTAACAATACATAAAGTATATACATCATAAACATTTGGTCTTCCGTCGTCTTTTTGTCTTGGTACCCAATGTCTATTAATATAAGCAAATACATTGGTAAGATATCTAGCACCAATAGTATATCTGTTAAAACGGTTCATATACTCTCTTATAAGGTCTTCATCTTCATAAGGTTCGATTTCCTTGCGTAAATTCATTAGATGATTTTTGATATAAGTTGATAATCTGTTATATATTTCCACGCCTCTAAATTCAGAAGAATTTGAAGCATCAGGATTTGGAAAGGTTGAATGAGTCGAGGGTATATTTGTACAATAATTATGCACCGCAGAATACATACTCATATACATTTGAGGAGATAAAGATACTTGATCCAATGGTTCTACAAGAAACATATTGAGTCCCTTCTCGACAAAAGCCCACCTGTTTTGAGTGTTAGTTATATAATTTCATCAGTATGTGTGTTATTATGGCAAACAGTATACAAGACAATAAATTGCATACATCGTAATCAATAGATACAATGTAATATGGGATTACTTACACATCTTCCAAACTGTTTGGGTTTGGTAGTTCAATTGAAGACATTCTTTCGTATACAATAAAAAGAATGTCAAGAAACAAAGCAAAAACAATAAGTAAATCTATTAAAAAGAAGCAATACTAAAATTGCTGATTTACGAAAGATTAGGTAAAGAAAATAAGAAAAGAAGTGTGAAGAGGAGAAATTAAGGAAGGAAATGGTTGTGTGTGTTTTAAAATATAGTGTGATGAGATTAAGCCCAGAGCGAAATAAGGTTTATAATTTCGCAAAGAAGGGTTCGATATTAGAGAGGCATGATATAGGAATAGACAAAAGGAGACGTGAAGTAAATAAAAAGGGAGTGAGTATATGGGCGATTAATAAGTGGTTGCAATTCTAGAGTGAGTTTGACTATTCGTGTGATTTCCTGTAAGTAAGCAACATTATACTGACACAATTACGTCAGTATTGTCGACTCTTCTTTCATATGCACATACATCTTAATTATGTCATAATATACTTCTTCACTTGTGTACATATATATCAGTATTTATATGCTTCTTATAATCATCTACCTAGACACCCGTTCAACTAATCGAAACACTGATACAGTAAACGCAGTAACCCACAATATCAAATCAATACATAAAATGACAGACAATCCCTTCTGTCTACCACATATAGCTGTATCATAACTAGGAGCATACCCAGGTATAACAATTTCATTAGAACAGACCCAATCTACATCAAACATAGTATCCATAGATAACGATAATGATGCAGCAAGAAATATAATAAATAAAAGATCAAGCATAATAAGTCGCATCTTTGCTCTTGCTTCTCTTAAACCAAGTGGTTTGCTAGTATATTCATCATAGGTTATATAGAATAAATAAAGTACTGCAACACACTGTACACAAATTGACATAATCGTAGATGGTAATTGCTCTACAGGAGGATCAACTGCTCTTGATCTTCTGAATATGCTTACAGCTAACCCAAAAGAAACAATAGACAATACAAATATAACACTTCTGAAACTTAAAGGAATCAATGGGTTATTTAATAACATATGTAATAGATTCTCTCTATTAAAAAAGGATATAAATTTTCGCCATATTGTTCTTCGATCACTGTAAGTCTGATTTTGTTCATATAAAGGATCTGAGAATCCAGCCCATTCCTTATCTAAATCTGGTTGCTGTTGATCTAATGCATCTTTCGATATTATATTAACCATGCCATTTGGCACAGTGACTCTTGATCTGTGTATATATTCTTGCCATCTACGATCATGCGAATCTTCATAAAATGCTGTATGTCTTGATGTTGAACTTAACGTTCTATCGGCAGAAGGGTAAGAATAATCTTTTGGTGCTTGTAAAACGCTCACTGGTACAACTCTAGGAGTCAGATATCGATCATTAGATAGTATAAACTCTCTTGTATGAGGCAGAGGTGAAGCAGATGATGATCTTGAAAATCTCCTTGGTGTATTATGGTATATAAAAGGCGGAGTAGTATCAGGCATTGTGTAAAGAAGAAGTTATGTCTGAATCTGGAATTAGGTACATGTATACTTGGGTATGACGTTTCAGATATGATGAAAATAACAAAAATGCGTATACAAAGGCAGTCAAATATTGTAGTACAGAATAGGAAAGTGATAGTAAATACGAGATAATATCACTGTGTATGTAGTTACCGAATTTATATGCATCATACACAGTCTAATTTAGATTGACAGCCGTATGTGTAAGATAGTATCAGTTACGCACGTTTTTCCGTCTAACTTAATTACCCTGATACTTTCCTTTGTTAGTTTACGGAACAAATTAAAGAAATCAAATCAGAACTCTTTCAATTTTCTCGAGGCTTTCACTTCAATTGTTTACTTTTAAGCCCTTTTTGGAACATAAAATTGAAATCATGAAACTCTGGTATTTACCTTTAACTACTCGTAGAGCTTTAATTTATTGTGAGCATGGTGTACACAATTTAAAACCAGGTATTGAACAACGAATAACTTCAAAAGTAAGCACTACGTGGAAAAATTGGGAGAAGTCAAATGTAAAGTGGCAAAATTTCCTTGTAACAACTATAAATAAAGCATTGGATAGAATTCCTTATGAAGAATGGTCTTTAAGAACGATTCCTTCAGAAGTAAAGACACAACAAGTACCTAATGATTCACAATCTGTACCTATACATTTTCCAAAAGATGCTGTAATGGTACCTAATGTAATGAAATATCTTAATGATATAACAAGAAGAAGAATACCTTATCATCGTAAATGGATGATAATATGTGCTGCTGCTGCTCCTTTTACGTTACCTGTGGCTGCTGTACCTGTTATACCTAATATACCTGGTTTCTTTTTATTATATAGAGTATGGTGTCATTCTAAGGCATTAAATGGTGGTAAGCATATGGCATCACTACTTACTTCAAACAAGTTAACGCCTGTACCTGATAAAGGTCTTGCTGAAGCGTATGATGTACCTGAGTTTCCTGTTATAGATGGTGATCAATCAAAGGATGCTCCACATACACCATACACTATAGCTTTTGATCCAAGAGAGCCACTAGGTAGAGAAGAGATATTATTAAAACCTGAAAGAATACCATATATAGCGGAGATATTTTCTGATGATCATCCTGAAAGGGTCAAGGATGAATTAGACAGAGCTATGAGACAGATAATGTTGTCTATGACAGCATCATCTAAGACTTGATGCATTTTATACCATCGACTATACTAACATGATCTATATATTCTACTCTATACAATTTACCCCTTTATACTCTCTACCGTACAACCTACTCCTTACTCTCTTCTCTATTCTCTTACCCCTTGCGCTCTCCAATACTACCTATTTTAGGCGCTCTCATTCTCGCTTCTATCACCGCCTTACCCCTTTCATCAATTCTACACTCTATTTTCACTTTTTCAGTTAAGGTTAGGGTAATCTTCTTCTCTCTGCCTATCTTGTTACTCTCAAAAATCATTCTAATTACGTGACGACTCTATATATTATAGGAATGTACTCTCCTATTATAGGATATATTTACTTACATCATTTGTCTTACTTCTTTTACTTATCTTTTTTTTCATATACAAAAGAAGCCAAAAAGGAGACAGAAAACAGGTTAAGAAAGTGTCTTTTTTGTATAATAAAAATTAACACCTTTTTTCCCTACAAAATACACTCTTTCGAAAACAAAGTTTGCCCTTTATTTTTTTTCTTTCTTTTCTTTGGCGTTTTCGTTCTTTTCGTACAGTGAACCCTTGACTTTTGGATCTTAAACATAATCGCTGATTCACTCTTTTCTAAGTGATTTATTGTACAACTCTTACTTACATATCTTTCTCAATAGAAGATCCTCTAACACTCACATACTACCTGCCTTTCTATTAGATAAGTCTTCTATTTGTATATAAGGAAGCAAAGAGAATATTTTCAACGACATAATCACATAGGCACTTTCATATACATATACTATATTATATTATAATTTATATAATGTCTTCTCCTAACACAGGGTCTGAATCTTCTTCTCTCAAAGCACCAAATGATCCCTTTTCAGAACTAGGTGCAACTGGTTCAAATCATTCAAGTGAAAATTTACTCTCATCTACAAGATCTGCTAAACCTTACATTGGTTTGTCTTCTTCAGATTCAAGATCTTCAATCGGTAGACAATCGAGTTTTAAGAAAAATGGAAGCCAAGCTACCTCCCCTTCTCTATACAATTCAGAATTCGATAGATATCCAAACCGTGTTGTATCTTCTGCTTCTATTAGTGCTCCTCTACTAAATTCTGATAATAATAGCATATTAAGTGATACTGTTTCTGAAAATCCTTTTGTTACCGATTCTGATTTCTCTCCCTTTGGTGGATACCCTGCTTCTTCTTTTCCTTTACATATAGAAGATAAGGAAGGCGATGATTATCTTCACAATCCTGATCCTGTTCAGGATGCTAAAATGGACAGATCTTGTCAACATTTTGATAAAAGAGGTATATGTAATCTAGCTGGCTTCATATGCTTAATTTTAGGTGCTATTGGTATCTTTATTCTTTTACCTGCTTTGATATATTCAGGTGTAGGCGTACAATACGAACCTATAGAATATGTCATTCTTTCTAAATATATATACCCTACTCTCAGTGCTATCCGTACAAATTTGGTTGATCCTGAAACTCCTGCATCTGCCTACAACAGGTATTCTGAAAGAGCTGGTAAAAACTATACTTTGGTCTTTTCGGATGAGTTCAATACAAATGGTAGAAGATTTTATCCTAATGAAGATCAATTCTGGGAAGCTGTTGATCTTAATTATGCTGCAACTAATGATGTAGAATGGTATGACCCTGCTGCTATTACTACAGATAATGGAACTCTCAATATTCGTTTAGATGCATTTGAAAACCATGATTTATTCTATCGTAGTGGAATGTTACAATCGTGGAATAAGCTTTGCTTTAGATCTGGCTATATTGAAGTTTCTGCGTCCTTGGCTGGTCCTGGTGGCGTTCCTGGTCCATGGCCTGCTTTATGGACAATGGGCAATTTGGGCCGTCCTGGATATTTAGCTTCAACTGAAGGTGTTTGGCCTTATGGTTATGATCAATGTGATGTTGGTATTACTTATAATCAATCACAAACTGATGGTCTGTCATACTTACCTGGACAAAAGCTTAATAGTTGCACATGTAAAGGTGAAGATCATCCAAATCCTGGTACTGGTAGAGGAGCACCTGAAATTGATATCATTGAAGGTTCTGCTGATGGTGATGCTAGGTATGGTGTTGTAACACAATCTTACCAAATTGCACCATTTGATATTTGGTGGCGTCCTGATTATGATTTTATCGCGTTAAATAATTATAGTGTTACTCAAATGAACTCTTACTGTGGCGGACCATTTCAAGAAGCTATTTCTGCTGTTACTAATTTGAATAATTCTTGGTATGATGGTGATGTTTATCAAACTTATGCTATGGAATACTCACCTGGTACTGCAAGTGGATTTATTCAATGGTATGTTGCTGATCAACATACAATGTATATGGATGGTAGAGCAATTGGACCAAATGGAAATGTTGGACCTCGTGAGATTACCTATGAACCATTGACTATCATTATGAATCTTGGACTTTCTAATAGTTGGAGTTATATTGATTGGCCTTCTCTTGTATTCCCTACATATGTACGTGTTGATTATGTACGTATATATCAAGATACAAGTAGTAAAGATTCTGCGATTAGCTGTGATCCTCCTAACTTTCCAACAACTGATTATATCAGTAAATTTCCTAAAGCATATCAAAATGTTAATGCGACATCATGGGAAATGGCAGGTTATAAATTTCCAAAGAACAAGATCACTGGTTGCTAAAAGTATAATCTTGTGCTGCGTGTCTGTGTGTGTTTTTGCATATAATTTATTAGAATACTTTTTTTACGTCTTACTTGGTCTTTTCGACCTTTCTTCGTAGTTCATGACAACCTTGGTCTTTTCAATTTCATGAAAACATCAGTCTCGGTTTCTAATTCTATTGGAATCGATTCTGGAGGTTCCCATTTTTTCTTTAAACAATCCCACAAAACTTTCTCTTCTTTAGTACCTTCCAAATTATCAAAGGTGTCAAGGTATTCCGTTTCGTCATTGTGTAAGTATTCTAGATACTCTGTTTCTTCGTCATTCTCATCTATATCATACTCATAGTCACTGCTATCACTCTTTCCATCATTATCATTATCATCGCTGTCTCCATAAACAAGTATATCATCGTCGTTCTCTACTTCATAGTCTTGATCATATACATACTTCTCAGAATAAAGATCAAATCCATCATCATTTTTAATCTTCCTAATATTTTTTAATAAAGGTTTCTGGCATTCCATTCTGTATGGAATATCAGCATTCTCTATTATCGCATCTATATCATTAAACATTGTAACGTCATCTATGTATTCAGATATCTCCTTAAACAGATCACTATTTCTATATTCTTCAGAAGACAAGTATGGAAACTTATCAGTAAGATTTTTAAACCTTTCAGAAAGAGCGGCTGGAGCCTGTAACTTTTTAATAGCAAACGCAACTTCTTCAACAGTAGCATCGCTCTTGTCATTCGCTTCACATGTACTAATGACTTGCAGCACCAACTTTTTTGTGTATTCTATAATAAGCAGTCTCAGGTACTTCAACGCAATACTACTTATACACTTAAATTGTTCATTAGGGATCTCATACTGATCATCTAGATTTGACCTTCGCTTACTAACATTTGTGTAGTATATCTGAACAGGTAAATTGACTAAAGTATCCACTTTAAGTATATCTCCATACCTAAACTTATCATTCCATAACTTAATAATTGACTCTTCCTTATCAAGGCCATTACATTCATCTTCTATACTTTTTAACTCTACAGTACTTTGGACATCAATATAAGATCTCTCGCTTAAAGCAAGGCCTTGCTCTTGTTCAAGCTTAACCTTCTCTATTATACCCATATCATCTTCATCTGCAAGTTGTTTTGCAAGTGTCTCTAACTCAACAACACAAGATGCTGAAACTTCAACTGCTGCTGGTATGTCCACATAGCTTATTGCTTGATCTTCCATTAATACACCTTCTTCTAATGTCTCTATATACTCAGCTATTTCTATTTCACTCTTACCAATCTTCCTAGCCAAAATATCTAATCTTTTTGTACGTCCTATATACTTAAAAAATAGATATTTCTCGGTGGCAGTCCATAATGTGTCATTCACTGTTGACGTTTCAAGACCATCATATTCGTTCAAGTCCCGTGGTATATTATCTAATATATCATCCTTAATATCTTTTAAGATATCACTGTACATTATAACCAAAAAATACCATATAAATTCATATCCAAAATGAGTAACTCGTGAATGTATGTTACGACGCGAAGTCACGTAATTTAAAATAAATAATCTGGTTCTCGGCTTTAACGGATTCAACAAATTTGTATATCAGAAAAATTGTATATTTTTTATTTTATTATTTTAATAAGTGTACTTTACAAATCAAATATACTGTCACTAAAAATTTTAAAAGAAGTAACAAAATGTAGAGCTGGAAAGAAATGACATGCACATGTCACATCGTATCCCACCTTTTTAGGTACTCCATAACTTAAATCCTTCCGGTTCACTACCTTGTAATGTAGCACCAACTTCAGTTCCAGGTATGCTACCAATAGTTGCTGAATATGAAACATCAGTATTAGCTAAAGATACAGCTTCTTTTGCAGCGTCGAGAGCATCAGGCGATGGTTTCAATGCCTCAGCTTCTTCAAGTTTTGCAAGGACGTCACCAGCTTTCTTTCTTAGAGCGAGTCTATCTAAGAATAACTGTTGTCTTCCTTTTTCTAATTCGCGACGTTCACATTCCAATACACGCTCTAATTGATTAAACTTCGACATCTTCAACTCTAATTTTCTTAATTCTGCACTGACCAAATCTTGAACTACTGCAAGCATCATTTTTTCTTGATCTGTTGCAAGAACGCTAGCTCTAGCTGCAGCTGCACCCAAAGAAATAGAAGCCATCTTTTGAACATCATCTTTAGCTTTTTCTTCCTTTAAATCAACTTCCATTTTATCGGAATTATCTTCGACTTTAGTAGCATCCTTTTCCTTCACAGCAGCTGAACGAGTAGCATTTATATTATCAATGGCTTTCTTAGCAGCTTGAGCAGCCGCTTCAGCAACTTTGGGATCGACCAGCGAAGCTAAAAATGAAACCACCGATACCACTGGGTTATCTGCATGTGAAAATGGAACTTTGTTATATTTCAAAGGTCCAAGCGACTCAATATCTTTCTCCAAGTAGGGATCTTCGATAGGCAATTGTAAGAACCTGGCAACACATTGTTCCCTGGTTCTTGATCCAACATGTTCACAGATCTTTCCCCAGTCATTATCGTACATCTCAATACCTTCCAGCAAGAGAAGAGTCTCTTGATCAGTCCAGCCAGAGTCAGTAGCAGTAGTGGTAGAATCAACATCCTCCATTTTGGTGTAATCAGCTGTTTGTGTACCAGAAGGGAAACGGCCTTCGAGGAAACAAGATGGACATAAATCATGACGCTTAGTTTTGATGTTATGATATCTGACACGTGTACTATCGATACCACAGGTGTAACAATGAATGCGTTTGACATTTGGAGGAACAGGAGGAGCGATGGGAGATCCGTCATTTTTAAGAGGATTACCCTTCTCGTCGTAAATATTCTTTCTAATTTCAAGATTAGCATGAGGTAAACTTCCTGATATGTTAATCAAACTCTTTGAACCTTGTCCTGAAGAACTGCTAAGACCGGGTTGTGTTAATTGAGAGCCGATAGCAGGTTGAAATGGGATAAGACCACGTGGAGTATCAGCTGTAAGAGTGAAATGGCCAGTATAAGGAGGGCCAATTGACGAGGGACGAGTATCGGGATCTACTTGATAATTGATCAGACCCCATTGCTCAAGAAAAGAATGTACACGCATAATGGCACAAACATCACCTGCCAAATTCCTTCTACAAGCAGTAACAGTAAGATATTCCAAGGGGTTAAGTCTGTAAGTATTTATCATAAAATCGCGATAATCCTGATAAACAGAAGGAGTCTTAGATCTATTTCTACCGTTAAAGAATTCAGGCAAAGCCTTCTTTTCAATTGAATTAATAGTAGACATATCAAACCAAAGTGAATAAGAAGGTACAACTACTTGATGAGTTTGTTCGGCCAAAAATTTACGAGTCTTCTGAGTGAGAGATGATGATTTCTGAGCATCGTCTACTTTCGTAGCGGGCACAATAGAATCAATATTTTTTGATTCCTCAGAAGGTGTAGCAACATCAACTCCATTTGTATCATTATTGGCTTCTTTCTCTCCCGTATGTGAATCAGCAACAGCTGTTGCTGATTCAGATTGAGGTTCTTCGGGATCTTCAGGATCTTCAGGATCTTTCGATTCTTCTTTAACTTGAGCTTCTTCATGAGCTTCAGATTCTTCAATTGTTCCTTCTTCTTTAGGTTGTTCTGGTTCGTTAGTTTCAGTTGCAGGTTCGATGCTTGCGTCATTTACAGAAACAGGTACGTCTATCATTTCCTCATCAGTGCCAGGAGGAACAGACGCGTTTTCAGAATCAGACATATTTGCTATTATTTTTATTGCTTTTAAAAATCACGTAAAAATGAAAACAAAATGCGAAAAATACAGTGATATTAGAAAGAAAAAATAATTCAAAGGGGATGATTAAACAAAAGCAAAAAAAACAATTCTAGTGATCTTGTTCTTTCTCTTTAAACCCAAATTCGGTAATCTGTAAACAAACGCAAAAAAAAACAAAAATCGATCAATTTTTGTTAAAAATTGTCTAATGATTGATACAAATATAATAGTAATATAAAAAATAACAAGAAATGCTGTTTTGTTTGCTTTTCTACTTTTACATTAAAGGGTTGGTAATGGTGAAGTTATCGTAAATTTTCGAAAGCTGCTAGTGCAAAAAGCAAAAAGTCTATTCCCATGACAACCAATGTATTACCGTTAAGATTAGTGGGATTTTTCTGGCGCTTGACTCTTTGCTACCCCAGATATGACCTCCGACACACCTCCGCTTTCTTTTTTCGATATATATAAATACTCCGGACAAATTATTATTTTCTTCTGTGTTTATTATTTATATCTAAAGCAATCGATTTTATTGTATTTTTCAGCTTTTGATTGCTGACATTATAAACAGGCTAAAAAGATGTTAGGATACACATTACGTCAATTACGTTTTTCAAGCGGTACCCGAGGCCGATTTCTATCAAGTTTGGCATTCCTCGAACACAATTCAAAAGGACTTACACCTAGTTCTTTGAATACAATTTCAGCAGCATCTAAGCTTGGCGGTGTTACTGCTTTACTTACAGGCACCGGAGCTAAAGAAGCAGCAGCAATTGCTGCCAAATTAGAAGGAGTCGATAAAGTACTTGTAACTGATGATGCCGCCTATGATCATGGACTGGCAGAGAAATTGGCACCCCTTGTTGAATCTAATATTTCGAAGCATGGGTTTTCACATGTATTTGCACCAGCATCAGCAGTTGGAAAAGGGCTTATTCCACGACTTGCTGCTAAGCTTGATGTACAACCACTTTCTGAGGTTATTGGTGTAGAGAGTGCAGATACATTTGTGCGACCTATTTATGCAGGAAATATTCTTACAACTATTAAGACATCTGAGAAGATAGTTTTAGCAACAGTGAGAGGCTCAGCGTTTCCTGCAGCAAAAGAAGGATCTAGTGCAGCACCTGTTGAAGACGCAGAAGCAGCAGATTTAAGTGGGGTACCAGAGGTTAAATGGGTTTCTGAACAACTTGCAAAGAGCGAACGCCCTGATCTTGCATCAGCAGCTAAAGTTGTTTCTGGTGGCCGTGCATTGAAAGATAAAGAAACATTTGATAAACTTGTATTCCCACTTGCAGATGCTATTGGAGCAGCAGTTGGTGCCTCAAGAGCAGCAGTTGATGCTGGATATGCTGATAACTCTTTACAAGTTGGTCAAACTGGTAAAGTGGTTGCGCCTGAACTTTATATTGCACTTGGAATTTCTGGTGCTATTCAACATTTGGCAGGTATGAAAGATTCAAAGACGATTGTATGTATTAACAAGGATCCCGAATGTCCATTATTTGGATTAGCTGATTTCAGTCTTGAAGGTGATATTTTCCAAATTGTACCTGAGCTTACTGAGAAGCTTAAGGCATAAAATTTAGTAATTATCTGGTAGAACTTATGAAAGTCTTTGAATAATATGTATCAGTATAACACTAACCGCTGTTAATAAGTTATGTAACTTCATGTAACAGGTTATCGGTTAACCGTTATTATCCCAATAGATAGACGCATAACGGTTTAGGATAGATACACCGAGAACAGTAGGTTATTAATCGCGGAATTAACGCGTCACACTTAACCTATTAACACAATTATGAGTTCTTCAGACGCGCCTTTTGATTTTGATGATAATTCATCTGAAGATAAGATTAAACGCCTTAAATTTCTTGTTGAAAGATCGAAGATTTATTCTTCAGTTTTAAGTGAACGTTTGATCGATCAAGAAAATCAACCACCAACGAAAAGACAAAAAAATGAACCTGAATCACCTTCAAAATCCAAATCGAATTTATCAGATTTACAATTTACACAATCGGAATCAACTGCTGCAAAGACAAAACAATCAAAATATGTCATTGCTAATATGCGCCCTTATCAAAGTGAAGGTGTAGATTGGCTTGTAAGTTTATATGAAAATGGTTTAAATGGTATTCTTGCAGACGAAATGGGTCTTGGGAAGACTTTACAAACTATTGCATTTATTGCTTATCTTGTAGAGCAAGGTGTTAAAGGACCTTACCTTGTTGTATGTCCTCTTTCAGTTGTAGACAATTGGCTTAAAGAATTGGAGAAGTTTGCACCTTATTTGAAACCTGTTGTTAAATATCATGGTGATAAAACGCATAGAAAAAATATAATTTCTACTCTAAGAAAAGCGGCAATTGTAGTTACTTCGTATGAAATAATTATTAGAGATACGCCGTTGCTGAAAAGGTTACCTTGGAGATTTGTAATTGTTGATGAAGGACATAGAATAAAAAACTTGAATTGTAAATTAATTCAAGGTCTTAAATCTTTTGATTCTGCTAATCGGTTGTTGCTTACTGGTACGCCTTTACAAAATAATCTAGCAGAGCTATGGTCATTATTAAACTTCTTACTTCCAGATATTTTTCCTGATTTATCATTATTTCAATCATGGTTTGATTTTGGTGGTGCAGATACTAACTCTTTTTCTTCTAATGATTCTGCTGACCTCATTAAATCTCTTCATTCAATTCTAAAACCGTTTGTTTTACGCAGAGTTAAGGCAAATGTTGAGAAGTCTGTGCCTCTAAAGAGAGAGTACGCCTTATTTGCTCCACTTAGTACAGAGCAACGTTTATTTTATAATTCTGTATTAGAAGGAAATATAAGAAGTGTGTTAGAAGATAAACTAAGGACATTGTTTGAAACAGCATCGAAAACTGATAAATCTATCAAAGATATTGATTCTGAAGTCAAGAATGCTTTACTACATAAGAAACTTATGAATAAACTTATGCAACTTAGATTAGCATCTGATTCTACACATTTGTTTTATGATCCTTTTCTTGAAAAGGACCCGCTTGAATCAATTCTTGAAAAATCTGGGAAACTACAAGTTCTCGATTCTCTAGTATCAAAATTACTTAAAGATAATCATAAGATTTTGATATTTTCTCAATTCACACATATGTTAGATATAATTGAATTATGGGCTGAGTATAAAGAACTTCTTATTGCACGCTTGGATGGTAGCGTATCTCAAGAAGATAGAGTTGAGGAAATAGATAAGTTTAAGAATCATAAAGACTGTGGTATATTTTTATTATCAACAAGAGCAGGTGGTTTAGGTCTTAATTTAGTTGAAGCCGATACTGTTATTATATTTGATTCTGATTGGAATCCACAAGTTGATAGACAAGCAATTGATAGAGCACATAGAATTGGTCAAACAGAACCTGTTTTAGTATTCAGGATTATTACCGTTGGTACTGTTGAACATATGATTTTAGATAAAGCCAATGCTAAATTCTATTTAGAGAAATTAGTCATTCGTCCTAATGCATTTTGGATTCCTTCACAGGAAAAGCTTAAAAATGAAATAGATACTGATATTGAACATGAGTATTTATTAGCTTCTGATATGAAAGGCAAAGGTATTGCTCCAATGACACAAGATGATTATGCCACTTTATTAGACAGATCTAATGAAGCATATGATAATCCTGTTCTTTCTAATTCTGATAGTGAAAACTTCTTAAAATTCAGATTAATTCGTTGAATAGTGTATCTGTTATTCTAACCACCTTTTGATTAATGTACATATAGATTCAAAAGTCACTGCAAATGTACCTCTTAACCAACGTAAAGTTATAAAATCACTATTGAAGTTTATTTGAAACTCAAAATGCTCTTTCTCATTAAGGACCTTTGTACGTCTATACTTTCTTGACCAAACAATACCTTCAGAATACCCAAAAACTGAATCATTTTCAATTGAAATAATAAGGTCATTTATCTCTTGCAAACTACTCAGCACTTTCTTCCTGTCTGATGGCTTAGCATGAAACTTCATTTCAGTCTTTTGTGCATACTTTGCAAGAATACCCTTGCAATCTGATGCTACTTTTAAAGAAGGCCTGTAATCTAGATATGACCATCCTATTAACCATCTTTTCGTATTATACATTGATGAATTAAACTCAATTGTCCCAATTGCATAATTATCAATACTATTCTTCCTTAGATGCATGAGAAATTGTTCTGCTGATGATCTATGCCCCAGTAAGCATGTAAACCATGATACGTTCATTCTCATATGTTTACTCTCTTCAAATATCTTATATAGAAATTGAATATCACCTCCTTCAGTGTACAATTCATTTTTAGTACCAGATAAAGGAATATGAGGCTTTAAGAGTTTAAAATTCTGTTTAGAGTCAAATTCATCTTCTGAAGAATAGAAAGGTGGGTTACACATCACAGCATTCACATTTCTACCAGATGATAGCAAATTATCATTACTACTAACAAACTTAACTTCAATAACATCAGCAAGACAATTTTGTTGAACTATAGAAGTAGCTGAATCTATAACAGAGCCATCAATATCCGTCCCAATAAAGGACCATTCTGAACCAATTTGAGATCCCAATAAAGGATAAATAGCAATTGGCCCAGTCCCTACATCTAAAATTTTAGGAGACTTCACATTAGTAGAATTCAATAATTCTTGCAACCATAGAATATAATAAACTCTATTTGGAATTCTAGGACAAAGGTGATCTTTTGGAATTGAAAGATCAATGCCAAATGATAAACTTAAAAGAGTTTCAGTTTGATCATAAACTGACATGTTAGAGTTAAACTTTAAAGGAATCCATTCTTCGACTTGGTCCTGAAAGTACATTTACGAATGGTTTCATAAATTTTCATGATGGTGTAAGTAAATCGCA
The DNA here is from genome assembly GCA_030566855.1 of Tortispora sangerardonensis. Taxonomy (NCBI): domain Eukaryota; kingdom Fungi; phylum Ascomycota; class Trigonopsidomycetes; order Trigonopsidales; family Trigonopsidaceae; genus Tortispora; species Tortispora sangerardonensis. Next base: position 90,311 of record JAKUBJ010000007.1, on the reverse strand, counting down.
ACGAAATAAGCCTAGTAAATTATCTCTACTGTCCAATAGTATCTCTCTGTTCCGTTTTTAAGTTTGTAGATCATCGTAATGGTTAACCGTTAAACTATCATAGAACGTGACTTTCCTTTGTTTACTTTCGCTATTCTGCTGAAACTCCTCCAGATATTTGGTTTCTCTACTTCAAGACTATCAAAATGTCCCGAATGCTACTCGATTGGATTGGAGGTGTCAGCTCGACGGACCGATTATCTGTCACTAATCAAGCAGCAATATTAACTGAAATACTCACTAGTACTGCGCAAAAGCCCTCCTTAAAGCGAAAAGAGAAGGATACTTTGGATACTGACTCTGATGAGTCAGTCGATCTAGAGGAAATTTTAAGAAGGGATCCTGGGTTTTTAGAAAGCTGCAGAAGCATCTATACTACATCAAGGTCGGGCCGACTCTTAAATGATGCTCAAGAGAAAGATCTTCTGTCATGGATCAAAGAGCGCACAGATATGCAGCAACCTCCTATATCCACTGAAATTCGTACTAAGGCAGCTAAAATGATAAACTCTGATAAGCGTATTTTTGAGGATTATGGAGATTCTCTTACCCCAGCATGGCTACGATCATTTGTTAAGAGACACGGAACTGAAATTCGCTCGAGCAAGCCAATCCCAGTAGAACACATTGCAGCTAAAAAATGCGATCGACAAATGGTGTTGCATTTTCTCACAAATCTTCATGGCATAATTGAGTCATATAATATCCCGCCACAGATTATATAATATCGATGAAATTGGGTATTCTGAGGGTAAACACGAACCATCTGATATCATCCACAGCAGTTGTGGGTATCCTGTAGTTTCACTGCATGAAACACATGGTAACATCACAGCTCTAGAATGTGGGAATGCTGTGGGGGATCTTATGCCTCCGACATATCTGCTAAAAAAGTGGAATCATGATTTTTTTTTAGATGATCATAAAGATGATTTGAGCACAGATCTAGCAATTGAAGAGTGTCCAAATGGCTGGAAAAATCCTGACTTTTTTACATCATGGTTCCAAACTCGATTTCTTGAGTTTGCAAACAAGGTTTCAGACAATAGATACCCTATTGTGTTGTTTTTTGATCATGCTTACGAGGATCTTATCAATACTCTAAAAATAATATTGATACGGAAAATATTATACTCAAAACAATACCAGCTTATAGCTCACCTTTCTTACAACCGATCAGGCGTCTACTGTTTAGACTTTTGAAGAAGTATCATTTCCTTGCTCTTAGGTCACTTAAAAATGCTGGAAAAGGATCGATGCAAGATGAGCTGCTTTTTCTATTAGCACAGAAAGATGCCCGAACTCATATAGAAACGAAATATATGACCATGGGGTTCTCTAAATGTGGAATATATCCCAATAATCCTAACGAGCCTCTTAAGAAGCTAGATATTCTATTGAAAGCATGCGACCCAAATATAGATTCTATCATGAACTTGTCACCTACTCTCAAATTGAAGGATCCTTTTAATAGGACTAGGAATACACCAAATCCTTCGATACAAAAGGGTACTTTCCATGCACCGCGCCATAAAAATTTTAGCAATCATTTTGAACTGCTACCTGGGTTGGATAACAATAAAGTTGGAAAAGTCTCAAAGCCAAAAACTTTTACTGCTAAAGTAAAGACAGGAAATGATACATTGTCAACTGCAGAGCCTTTAGAGAGCAAATCCGCTCCTTCATCTTGTGCAAAGGAAGAAGTGTTGGAAATACAAAAGAATGCCGCTTTTATTGCTGAGAGAGCTGAAAGTCTGCAGAGCTATGTACAGATGCTCAGTTCTGAGCATATAAATGCAGAACAGAGCCGTATAATAAGTGAGCGGTATTATAATTGTGTTAAAGAAATTCGTCAAGCATCTTTCAATATGTCGTCATATCCACGGGATAAACTTGAAATAAGCCTAGAAGAATGCAACTCTGAGTTTAATAGATGGAAATATCAAGCAATTGCATTACTGAATCGTCAAGCTAAGAAGTGCAGAACTGCTTAACTGTGATCTTTACAACCTTTGGCGTCGTATATGCAGATTTAGAACCGAGAATTGCGATATTTAGGCGTTGGTTGAGATATACCTAGAGTCTACAAGTTGCTATAAGGATAGCGAACATGAATCGAATGTATGAGTGCTTCATGATAGTTCTATGGATGCACAAAGTGTGCAATTTTTAGGTTTTCTAGTACACGAATGGTCTACATATAAAGGATGAGCGTATGGTTAAAAGGAGCATTGCTTTTCTTTCCTGATCAGCTAGCACTCCTATCAGGAGCAATCGTTCAACTGTTAGGGTAGCGTTTGCATCCAAAACCTTGGTCTTTATGTAAATTCCTTCTACCTTTTACAATTTTTTGCTATGAAATTTCAGTGTTTTCATGTTCATAAAAATTGCTATCTACTGATATAAATTTTATATGCATTTCATAGCAATTGTAAAAATTGCAGAATATCTTAATCTTCTTGTAAGTGATTTATTAAGCTAGGGCTAGTATAGGATAGGCTATATCGAAGAAAAAATAAGAGAAAACCTTCCTCGATGATTAACAATTTAACTCTTTTGTACCACTTAATATAGAATAAAAAATAACGAAATGATCTGGTTAAAATCATTTGTACGTGTTATTGACAATTCTGGAGCAAATATTGTTGAATGTATTCAAGTTATGAGAAAGGGAAAGAAGTCAGCAGGTAGAATTGGTGATATGTTTGTATGTGTAGTTAAAGATGCACAACCAAGTACATCTAATTCTAAAGTAAAACGTGGTGAAGTAAGAAGAGCAGTACTTGTTCGATCAAAAAAAGAAATGCAAAGACCAGATGGTACGACTATTAGATTTGATGATAATGCATGTGTTCTTGTTAATAAAGCTGGTGAACCTGTTGGAAGTCGTATCCTTGGAGCAGTTGGTAAAGAATTACGAAATACTCCTTATCAAAGGTTAGTTTCTCTTGCACCAAGAGTTGTATGAACCAAGTAATGTATTCTTGTGGTTCATTCTATCAGCCGAAGAGTATGCTGTTTTGTATACGCCAAACAAGTATGCTCTTGTGGTCTACTGTATATACATATTATGACATTTATTAATCTACATTGTATTGCAAAAATTACATTCTCATAAACGTATTAGTTAAATATCCCGTCTCGCCTCTATTATCACCTAAAAGTTTTATTACATTGTACACAAACATAAAATAATGTCATAGCAGTCTCGGCTCTTCTTTGTTGTGACTGAAAAAATACACACTCATGAGCATGACAGTTAGGACACTCTCTATCAGATCTTGGTAATGTATAATCACTACCAATATCAGTAATGACACCAGCAGTTTCTTGTGCGGAAGACATAAGTTCACGTTGTGAAACAAGTGCAGAATCAGAAACTTCAGTATAAGTGCAATTTCTGCATGAATAAAGCAATCTTCTTTCTTCTTTGTCTTCTTGAGGATACAACATATTGTTGCATTCTAAACAAAATCGAAAAGTACTCATTATTTTTCGTTTCTATTTAGAAAAACCACAAACCACCCCGCTTCCTTTTGTTTTTCTTTAAACCTCAAAAAAAAATGAAGGAATGCGTAAGAAAAGAAGTGATGTGAATACCTTGGTCTTCTCGATTAAAAAATATCTGAATTTAGTAGTTGTCATGTCAACATCACTAACGGTTAGAAGAAAAAATGTACTCCAAAATTTCGAGCAAAATCTAGTACTACTACTATATTTTCCCCGAGAAACCGTTCAAGATAATTTTCATTCTTCAATAATACATATATTCACGAATAGAAAAAACACAAAACAATAGTCATGTTAAGTTTAAGAATTGTCAGTCGTCAAGCATTAAGAATTGCTTCAAGAAATGTGCCAAGCAAATTGATACGTATGGAATCTACGGTATCAAATGCCAAAATCGATAATATTGTGAATGAAATTTCTCAATTAACACTTATTGAAACTGCAGAACTTATAAGTTCTTTAAAAGAGAAATTAAATATTGCAGATATTGCTATGCCTGTTGTAGCTGCGCCAGCTGGCGGTGCGGCAGGAGCAGAAGAAGCACAAGAAGAACCTGCTCAAGAAGAGAAGTCTTTATTTGCTTTAAAATTAGAATCATTTGATACTGCTTCAAAATCTAAAGTTATTAAAGAAATTAAAGCACTATTAGGATTATCTCTTGTTGATTCAAAGAAATTTGTTGAAAGCGCACCAAAACTTGTTAAGGACCAATTAACTAAAGAAGACGCTGAAAAACTGAAGGCTACATTTGAAGGAATTGGTGCCAAAGTTGTTTTAGAGTAAAGCACGATGTGCAGCACATTTTTTTACTCTTAAATGTACATATGAAAACAAAAAGAAAGAACGATAAACTGCTGCAGCTAATGAATGTGTATATACGATGCGCAGAAGTGCTCGAACGATGTGCACAGCGCGTTCGAATACCCTCATTTTGTTTGTTTTTCCTTGTCGAGTCTTGACGTGTTAACGTTAGATAGTCATAAATATATCTCGCTTGAAATCATTTACTAGTAGATAGTTTGTATATCTTTGCTTGTTCTTGTAATGCAAGAGATTGCTCCCTATTAATACCAGGCGATTTCGACCATAATTGTTCAAACTCTTGTTCAATAGATAATCCACCCTCCGGTAATAACCATGCCTTCTCCTTTAACCTTTTATGCCTTTCTCTATCTTGTTCCATTCTTCCTAATATATCCCTTTTAGACATTTCATTAATATTCACGTTAGTATTAGAAATAGAACCATTCTTTACTATTGGAGAAGCGTCCATTACAATTACATCATTATCAGTATTTGCATCATCTTCAATTTCAATCACATTAAACTGCTTTTGTATAGACATAGTTTTTCTTCTATTTTGAAAAACTTGCTCAACGGCAGCATCTTGATCTGCTGTCAAGAATTTAAGAGCCTTTATATCATCGAACACTCGTTGTGCAGGCGTAATATTCGCAAGACCGCCAGCAGTTTCTGGGATACTTAAATCTATAACTTTTGCTAAATCTTGCCCTATAAACTTCATATATATATATCCAACAGAATTCGGATCAGTGACCAAAGGATCTGACCTTGCAGTAACACATACATTTGCTAATGCTTCAACAACATAAAGTATATTTACTTTCATATTAATAGAAGCCTGCTCTAATTGTTCAAGTAGAACACCCCATAAATCTTCGATAACAACTTCGTCACCTTCTTCATCACTGATATTTTCAATATACGATTGCTGCATCAAAGTAGATGACATTAATAGATGACGAGCAACTTTCTTTGCAGTGCCAATTGAAGGGTCCAAACGCTGTATCATTTTAACAAACGTTAACCTTAATTCAAATGGGTCCATTTTGAAATATTAAAAATTCAAATACATATGCAGGTGATGAACGACTTCTGAATGGAATGAAAAGTGTTGAAGTGGAGTGGAATAGGGTAAATAGTATATTTTTGATAGTGAAATATCTTTTGCAGATTCTTGACATATTTTGTGTGTTGCAATAAACTACTTCACTCACTTTGTGCAGTATTTATCCGTTTTTATTACATATTCTTTTTTTACAATGCAATTGTGTTTTCTTGGTTGTGGTAACTTAGGTACTGCTATCTTACAAGGCTACTTATCCAATAGAACTGATAAAGGAAGTATCACTGCTTGTGTTACTAGAGAAAGCTCAGGTAAAAGAATCCGAGATGCTATTATGTCAACAGCAGGCGAATCTGCGATATCACAAGTATCAATTATTAATGATTTAGATCTTATTGGCGAATCATTGACTACAGCTGATATTATTATACTTGGTTGTAAACCTCAAGTATACAAGAAAGTACTAGGAATTTATAAAGACTTTATTCCAAGGACAGGTACCGTTATTGTATCACTTCTTGCAGGAGTTTCATTGGCACAATTAGGAGAAGCATTAGGAAGAGAACATGCAACAGAAATCGTACGTGCTATGCCTAACACACCCTGTCTTGTCGGAGAAGGTATGACAGCTTTATGTGGAGATTTTGGAGAATGGGAAAAACGCATAACTGCTATATTTGAAAGCTGTGGTGAAGCGATTATCATTACAGAGGATAAATTTGATGCAGTTACGGGATTGTCCGGATCAGGACCAGCGTTCGTCTATATGTTCATTGAAGCAATGGTCGAAGGTGGTGTACTTATGGGTTTGCCATATGATACAGCATTAAAATTAGCATCACAAACAGTACTAGGATCGTCGAAAATGATTAATGGTATTAATAGTCCAGCTGTTTTAAGGTCGAAAGTGATGTCACCTGGTGGTACTACAATTACAGGAGTTGCAGCATTAGAAGAATCGTCTTTTAGATCTGCAGTAATCAAAGCTGTACAAGCCGCTACTAATAGATGCAAGGAATTGAGTTAAATCATGAGTTGATAGCATGACCTATATTCATCTTTTCATCGTAATATTACAGAACCTGATCTTGATTTTAAATTCACATGACTATTAAGTGATCAACTGTACATGAATATTGGAGTCCGAAAAGACAGACTTATTACTTACACTTATTAACTAACTTATTTTAAACTCCTCTTATGTCATAGGATTGCTGATCACTTTTCTTTCTTTTTAGTCAAAGGACCCTTTTTACTTATTTTACCTTTCTCTTTACTATTATTATCACATTATATACTTGTTATAATCTAACTCTATCATGTTGCAGGTTTAATTCAAAGAGAATATGGGATATACAGAACCATCTCTATTATTATAATCGGACACTTATAATCTATTAATCTATCCAATCAACATATTACGTCAATTTAAAAAGCTTTGTTTTAACCTATAACAATACTTACTTTAAATGTTTTCTCCGGGTAATATTTAATTAAAGTTTCATTACCGCTCCTCTCTCTCAAATCAAAGAAATAAACTAATCTCATTCCTAATACGGTTTTACCCATTACCCACTTACCTCCTGTATTTTCTTCATTTATATTTTCTTCCTTCTGCACCACTTCTGCTTTTAACAGCTACTTAGTCGTCTTTTTTGTTTTCTTTTACAATCTTTCTTTTACTAAAGACTTCTTAAGTTCTGTATATTATCCTCTTCTTTTTTTCCTTCTTCTTCCTTTTAATTGTCCTTACTTGTTTTCTACAACTCAATTCCCCTTTAAATATATCTTTCTAACAAATTCCCCCTCTCTCTCTCATTTTTAAAATTTCCTTTACCTATATACTGCTTCGATCTTTTTTATCAAGTTTCTGTTGTTTTATCGCTTTCTACGGCAATACCACTTTTTCTATCTCACGCAATTGATATTCTATTTTCCTTGTTTTTTCATTATTTTCACTTCTTTTTTCTTTCTGCTCCCTTTTGCCGCAACAACTACCACTTGCAGTAACCAAAAAAGAAACAATAATCCCCCTTTTGTTGAGCTCTTTTTTTCTGATTCACTGACTTAAAAGAAATCCACATACCATTTTATTATCATTATCTTTATTATTTTATAGGTTTTGCTTTTACTTTTGTGATCGTCTTCTATATTTTGTTGCTTTTTCTGCTTTTGAAAAGGAAGAAAACTCGTCAATTTAAATAACTTCTTTTATTATACAAAAAACTACGATTATCATCGTTCTTATCGGGATTTTGCTTTCCAATTGCTTTACTTTTTATTCCGCTCTTACCTATAAGCTTACTGTTTTGGCTTTATTTCCTCTCTGAACCATAGCTGTATTCATCTGATTTTCCCTTTCTTGACTTTTTTCGTTTTTGATTCAATTCTTTGTTTTATTATTTAATTACAATTTTCTTTTTCGTTTTAACTAATAATGGTTGCTCACGGACTTCACCTTCATAACTTTTTATCTTCAGGCCATTCGCAACCTGCTGACGCTGTGGTAAGCGCTTCCTCTACACAAGGTTCTCGTCTCCCAAACCGATCAACTATTAGTTCCGGAAAATATTCTCTTTCAGACTTTAAGATTCTTAGAACTTTGGGAACCGGTTCTTTTGGTAGGGTACATCTCGTTCAATCAGTTCATAATCGTCGTTATTATGCTGTAAAAGTTCTTAAAAAGGCACAGGTTGTCAAAATGAAACAAGTAGAGCATACAAATGATGAGCGCAGAATGCTGAAGCTTGTTGAGCACCCTTTTCTTATTAGAATGTGGGGTACTTTTCAAGACTCCAAAAATCTCTTTATGGTAATGGACTATATCGAAGGTGGTGAACTTTTCTCGTTACTCAGAAAATCGCAAAGATTTCCTAATCCTGTCGCAAAATTCTATGCTGCTGAAGTTGTATTGGCTATAGACTATTTACATTCTCATAACATCATTTACAGAGACTTGAAGCCCGAAAACATCCTCCTCGATAAGGCTGGCCATATCAAAATCACAGATTTCGGCTTTGCAAAAGAGGTCCCTGATGTAACTTATACTCTTTGTGGTACTCCCGATTACATCGCTCCTGAAGTTGTATCCTCTAAACCCTATAACAAGTCTATAGATTGGTGGTCTTTAGGAATTCTTATTTACGAAATGCTTGCAGGTTATACTCCTTTTTATGACAGAACTCCTCTAAAGACCTATGAGAATATTTTACAGTGTCAAGTTCGCTATCCTTCTTATATGCATGCTGATGCGCGAGATCTCCTTGAACATCTTATCACTAAAGATTTAACCAGACGCTATGGAAATCTTGCAAACGGTTCTTCTGATATTTGCAACCATCCATGGTTCTCAGAAGTCGTTTGGGAGAAATTGTATTCTAAGAACATCGAAACTCCTTATGAGCCTCCTATTGAATCTGGTGTAGGCGATAGTTCACTTTTCGATCGTTATCCTGAAGAACAACCTGATTATGGTGCTACTGGACCTGATCCTTACGGTCACTTGTTTAAGGACTTTTAGGATCTTACTTTATAAGAGTTTCTCTGTTTTGCAGAATTGATATTGATTTATATCTTTCTTCCAGTTTCACGCTCAACTCATGTATACATATATATGAGTTTATACTTCTCTACAATAGCCTTCTGGCCTTGATTCTGATTAATCTTCCAGAAAGAAGCAAAACAGATATGTTTCTTTTTTCAATTCTTGTTTCTTTATGTCTATGGAGGATTTCATCTGTCTCTGTTTTGTTTTTCTTTTTTGCACTTGACTCTGATGAAGCAGTTACGTGGACAGCAACCTGCTGCATCGTTTTTTTGCTGTTTTACTCAAATCACTTCTTTAAATCTATTACTAACAATTATTATTACTATTATTATCAAATGCTATTTCTACTTTTTTTCTATCCTTGAACTCTAATTAAAAAATGCACATTATAGTGGTTAAGGGAGTTCTTCAATCGTGATTAAATTGGAGGTAGACCTACCATCTTTCTTGCAATAGTAGCTAAAGCTGGAAGAGCACTCAGAATTACCAGTTGTGTACCATACACAGCAAATGATAATGAAGCGACCGCGCCCGCTCTTGGAAATTTGGTGATAATATCAGCAGTGGCTACAGCTGATGAATTGATTCCTTGAACAATACCGCGCAACAAGTAATCATCTCGACGTACACCAACTAACTTAAAAATCCTATCACCAAACAAAACACCAAATATTCCAGATAGTATAGCCACTGCGGAACCAGTCACTTCACTACCACCTAAACTCTTAAGCATTGGTAAGGCTAATGCCAAAGTTGCAGATCTAGCTGCCATTGCCAGCGCTCTTGTTGATTCTATGCCCAATTCAAATGACACAATTGGATATATAAAAAAGCAAGAAAATGCTGATATTGTTGTACAGATAAATAGAATAAGCGTATTACCTCTAATTGCAGATCTATAATTGTACATAGGTAGGGCGAGAGAAACAATAGATACATCCATCATTGACGCAAGTACATCACCGGCACCTGGCCATACACCCTTATAAGGAATAGATTGTCGGCCAAACAACTTTGTGTAAGTTCTGCCGGTCCTAAAACTTTGTACAGCGGGAAGAAAAGTGTCTACTTGCCCACCAAATGAAGCCATGGCAATTATGAATATGCCTAACACGGTGATAGCTGCAGTAACAATAATTGGATGTAGAACCATCTTCCAAGGAGCCTTTAACTTCTTTGAAAGCTTATAAGCCAATACACTAATAGGACCATGGACGAAAACGGTGTGTAAAGTAAATGCATATACAATAAGGCCAATTACGGCAAGAAATGACCAAATTATAGCATCTTTGCGAGTCATAATGATATTTACTAGAATTTGAGCTGGACCAGGAACAGGATCTACAACAGGAGTAGGTTGAGTTTGGCTGAACATGACATTTGTAATTGCAGTATCTATTAGATCATTATTAAACGCATCTTCAGCAATTGGACTGAGCGGTTGTATAGGCACCAATTCTATATCTTGATCCTCGAAACGTCTTGAGCTATGAGATTCTAGTGGATTTAACGTCTCATCTGGGTCAAGATCTTCAGGCTCTATTGGACGTTCAGAAGATACTTTTAAAATAGGTATTAAACGTAACCCCATAATTAGGTAACATAACGATACGAATAATATTAAATAACCAACAATAAATACAGCACCAATCGTAAGTGCTTCTTGTGCAGAAATAGGAGGAGATAAAGGTAAAACAACAAAAGCAGGTATAAAGCATAGACTGATTTCTCTTAACGGTAGATCTAAAGGAACATTTATGATTTTGAATAAAGTACTTAAGAAATTTCTCCGTTTTGGACCAGCGCGAAAATCTAAAGATACTAAAAATATAAATAACAAAATCATAGTCAATACAGATGAAGGAAATCTTATATTGATTGCATTCAATGTCGTATCAATACCATCTAGTATTACTAATACCCCACATATTGCGATCGGAACAATTAGGTAATCATAAGATGTTCTTTTCCAAGTAGTTTCGACAACAATCAGTATAGATCTATAAATATCTTTGAATTCAATAGATTTTATTAAATCTAGCATATTTATTACTTTTCGGATAAAAAATAAGGCGGGAAAAGTAAAACAATCAATATTCGTCCTTCTATCTTGTGGATTCTTCAAATGGTGGGGGTGCAAATAGTTGGGAATGTGTACAGGCGCACGCTTTTACTTCCCCTATACACAAAAGTAGCAAAACCCAATGTGAAGTTAAATAATAACAATTAATCAAATTTTGCTTCTTTTTAAAGTCCTTCATACCATGAATTCCAAGGCTCTTCTTTCATAATATTAGTAACACCTGGCTTAACTGTTATTTCAGTATCTAACTGCGTGAGATCAAGTATACCTTTAGAAGATTCAGCAATAGAAGTTAATTCTTCTAAACTTCTTTGTATATCAGAATCTTTATCATTTGCTGATTCTAATGAATCTACTTGTTCGTTTTTTTCAAGTAATATTGATCCCATAGCTTTCTCGAGATCCGTTATTAAGTTTTGAGCTGGTAAAGCAGCAAATTGATCACATTTGTTTGCAACTATAAGCACTCTAGTACCTTTATTCAATTCTAAATATGTTATTACTTCAATTAACATATTTGCTGCTAACCGAAGTCCTTCTTGATTTGAAGCTGCTGCTGCATCAATTATAAATATTACACCTTTCGCTGATTCTATCTCTTTTCTTAAAAGTGACTTTAAGTTACTTAATCCTGGTATATCAATAAGTTCATATTCCTCCCATTTACCTTTATTAATTCTTTCTGATACTACCGTACTAAATATCTTTCCATAGCTTAATAACGTGAATAATGATGTCTTTCCTGATCCTGAAGGTCCACAGATCACTATTTTTTTTTTCACCGTTTTCCTTTTTGTATTATTCTGCTGACTTAAAAATATACCTAAAATAATCAAAATACCAATAACTAAGGTGCCTAATATGATTTGGACTCCTGTTGTCATTATGTTCTATGATTCTATAAGCAGAAGCAGGACAACTATAATGCCTTCCGCGAGAAGTGGTTTTTTCCTTTCGATTATCCAAATAAATTATAGTTACCCGGTTATATAATTCAAAATTTACAAGTGATCTGCTCCAACAGGATTCATTGGCAATTCATAACGATACTTAACGATTACACATCACATAAGTTACATATTTCACATTTATATTACACGGTAGAAAATTAAGAAAATGAGAAAAAATAAGTCAAAGGAGAGCACATACAAAAGAATCATGTGCGTAAAAAACAAGACAATAATCGTAATAAATTTCAGAAATTAAACACATCAAAGTTAGAAAGAAAAAGGAAAGGGGGATGACATCATTTTCTACCTCATAAACCTGCATATCTTTTCATGGTAAACGTAACGTCGTCAAAACAAATTAAGCATATATAACCCGCGACAAAAGGTAGCATAAAGCAAAACAAAAAAAGCAAAAAAAAAGAACAAATGAGCTTGACTAAAACAGATCAACAAGCCTAAAAAGATTCTATCTTTCTCTTCTTAAACCACTAGTGCCTTTTGCTTTCTCGGGAACGTCGAACTCAAACTATTCACATTCTATTAACAGAACCTTCTTCTTCAATAGGCTTAGCAGTATTAAATATATCTGCAAATGTACCTGTGTATCCTGTCTTAGAATTAGGTGGTGATATTCCAGAAGCATCAACTGACCCGGACGAACTAACTGTTCCGGCAGATGTAGATAACTTTCCTAGTCCTTGTTGAGCTGTTTGGTACATAGATCCATAATGGAATGGCATTGAAGAATTCGTTAAAGAGCCACTTCCATACCCATCTGAACCTATTAACGACCCAGAAACATTACCTCCAGCTCCAGCAATATTAGCAACTGAATGTCTATGAGAGATAGAATGATATCCAGAAAATGACCCATTCGTCCCTGGTCCGCCTAATGGGTTATTGGAAGCACCTCCAAAACCAGAACCAGAGAATCCATCATTTGTAGTGCCCGAAGAATTGCTCAAACTGTGACCTTGTACTACTTGATTAGAACCAGCATATTGTACATTATTATGGTTAGCAAACCCATACTGTTGAGACCCATTCTGATTAGAACTTCCTGCAGAGAATGGCTGTCGTTGACCAGCAGCAAACTGGGAATACATTTGCGGCGACGTATTTCGAACATCCACAAATGATTTCGTTCCACGCAAAATACTCCCATTACTATACGCATCTACTGGAACTGAGGGAGCTCCTACAGGTGATGTTCCTGTATTGCTAACAACACGTCCACTTGGCGCTGGATAAAATCCTTGTCCAATTCCATAAGATACAGACCCTTGTTGCTGGGTCTTATGTTGAAACAAAGAAGTCATTCCTGGTGGCTTAATAAGATATACAGATAATCCGTTATCTTCATCTGGAGATGCTACACTAATAGAATTGTCTGTTCGACGAAGTGAATGAACTAAGCCAAGTTGCTGAGAAAGTAAGAATATAGTTCGACGCTGTGAGGGTGTAACCGGCACATGAAAGATTAGTTCATTTCTGAGCTTGTCTTCGCGAAAAACAATTATTTGAGTGTAAATCTCAAATGTTTCAGGCTCATTAAGATCAAGCTTTGACAGAGCTTGGGCAAGTAAAGCATGATATGAACTTTTAGGGGTTTGAATAGTAGCTTTAGGTCCTGCACTCATAGCTGAAGGATGAGATCCTGAAGATAGAGGTTTTGCGTCGTTGGGTTGAGAAGGAGAAGTAATAGAAACAGCGGCTACTGCTGCTCCAGAAGAGGATACGGCTGCAGTCAAATCGGTAGTTGATGCAGAGGAACCAACATTAGCAGAACCGGAACCAGACTGTGATATACTTCTGTGTTGTTCCTCCAGTTGACCTCTCTTTTCTCTCTTTTCACGTTCTATCCTTTCTCTTTCAGCAAGAGGAAGCATCTTCTTATATTCGACTCTAAGTTTGCGACCAGCAATTTCATGACCATTCAGGTGCTGGATCACAGCCCCAGTTTCATCAGCAGTAGTAAAGTTAGCAAAAGCAAGACCTCGGAAAACACCGTTATCAAAATGGTAATTAAATGCGTATGGAATAGGAAGGCCAATATCAATCATTATTTCTAGCAATTGCTCTTTCTTAATGGCAAAAGGGATATTCTTGATTACTATAGCGGTTGGTATAAGTTCATCATCGCCTATGACAGAATTAGCACCAGACTCAGACAATGAATGGTCGCTATTCAAGATAGAATGAGAATTATGGTCGTCAGAAATTTCTGAAGAGTAAGCTGCTGCTGCTGTTAAGTCAGGATGAGATATAGAGGCCATTGATTTTCTGTCTCTATCTAATTCGTTATTCCAAGGACTTTGTTGTTGAGAAGCGGAAGATCTTGAAACAGCGCGAATAGAAGAAGAATCGGCCCATGGATCTGAGGTCGAAGAAGCGATGGCATAAGAAGCATCATTAGGAGCACGAGTATTTGCAGAAAAAGCCTCGAATAATGTAGGGTTCTGATCCGAAGAAAGATTGTTCGAAGCATTAATATGCTCATAAGAAGAATTATTATGTGTAGATTGCATATTTACACCTGCAGCGACGGCACTGTAAGATACAGGGGGTGGTATATTATCAGACGAGCGATAAGGAGGGCGGCGATTGCTTGATATTTGATGACGTGAATTCAAAGAATGATCAGGTTCAGTTTCAGTAGACATTATTTTTCAACAAAATAAGAAAAACACAGAAAATGACACAGAAAAAGCACAAATATGACGAGAGAAATCGTCTATGGTTTGAAGTTGTGTATGTGTTGTTTGTTTAGGATAGAAAAGCGAAAGACGAAAAGAGAGATGCGCCAATGATTAAAAGAGCTGCTAATAAGAAACCAACTTCTTGTTTAGAAAAACTCAATAAAAAGGTAAAACGAAAGAAAATTTCAAAATTATATATGATTTTCTCCAAGAAATGAGAATTTCTGTGGTTGACGTTTGTTGAACTGTTCGATCGAATAGAGAGGAGACAAAATGCGAATCAACAGATGAATCTTTGAAAGCTGTAAGGGTATTTGAATAAATTTCGGCTTTATTGCCTTTTTATTTACGAATAATTTGCTGTAAAAGTAAAAATAACTAGTAACAATTAAAGATAAGTAAAAAACAAAAAGGTGAAATATTGTAAGGGGGAAAAGGAAAGAAAGAGTAGAGTGGAGAGTGGATGTTATGGAGATGAACGTAATGGTATAGCGGCTTTAAAAAGAAAGACATTAGTGGCTGAATTTGTAATATTAGGCTGGGTCCAGAGAGATTTTAGGTACTATTGGGATAGACCCTTATTATCATAATAGGGTAAAGGGGTTTTAGTGGCTAATCATATTGGGATGATTCACGCAATACTGATCTACCATTTGACACGTAACCGTTAGATGTTGATGTAGGTGTAGATGTAGAGTACATATGTAGGATACACGTAATTGTTAGAATACAAATTAGCACGTCGTAAGTTAGTATAAATAATCTGTGTTACAAAGAGATATGCTCCACCCTGCTAAATATATAACACCGCCATAAATAAGGGGATAGTAAAATGCTGAATAGACATATCTTAAGAAGGGTCTATCTATGTTTGTATTGCACATCTAATTTTCGCTCTTTTCTATTAGTATTTATACATCCTGGATTTTGTTAGTCCAGATCTGTAATAAGTTCATCAATTGCGTCCTTGTGCATGGACATCAGTTGGAATTGCTCTAAGCCCTTGTAGTACGTATCCTCCACCTCTTTGCATGCTCATAACAGGATGAAATCTACCGGGGACCGATTGATATGGTCTGACTGTTGATTCAAATATATCAATCGCAATCAACCGTATATCATTCTTTTTCAAATAATCTGCTAACGCAACTAGTGGTTCTTTGTTATGATGATATACTACCACACTTCTACTTCCTGCGATATATGGCAATAAAGTAGGAATAAGTGCTACTAATTCCAATGTTGTCGCAACTATTAAGCCATCAAATCCGGTGCGATCTCTAATGTCCATTATACCCTTATAAGAGAAAGCTTTTTTATACCTTCTTATCGTTCGATTACGAGCACTCGTTTTCAGATCAGATAAATCATCCATATTTAATTCTGATGATCCCATCGCTAGTTCATCTTTATAGAGTTCGGGATGGAGAAATTTCAAAAATGAACATGTTTTTATTCTTGGTTCATTAAGCAAATTGATTCCTGCGAACTGTAAAGGTTCTAAGTTTGCCATATCATTTTCATGAAGCAATAGTAATTGTCCATCTGATCCAATTCTTTCTAATAACGCACATGTTAGCAGATGTGATGTATTATCTATTACAAGATATTTTCTTCCACAACATAAGTCTGCTAGTGAAATCATAAGACCTAGTGTTTCCATACGTAAATCCATTATGCGTGATGGATCTTTGTCCATAAAATACTCTATTAATTCATTTGATCCAATTGATTGTGTTCGAAATCTTTTTAAAAACTTTTGAGCCTTTCTTTTAACATATTTCTCTTGACTATAACTTGTCTTTTTCGTAAATGCTGAATGTGCTTGAATAACTTTATCTACAAGTTCTTGTCCCGATAATGATTCATCTTTCTTAAGCTTCTCAATCTCTTGCATTGTCATAGTTTGTGATTGAGGATTATCTGTTAATTCTCGATTATCTTCTTGATATTCATCACCGTCAATATCTAGCTCAATCTCATCGAGACTTTGTACAATCTTTAGTATGCCATCATTATCAACTTCATATGTATATCCAACAGGATGTCCTATAATTTGATTCGATGTAAATGAACCAAATTTACCTAAACTTACTTTCTCATTCTCATTCACTTTAATCACTTTATGATTCCCTGACGGCATATAAACCATTAAGAATGATCCTGAATTTATAACATCTTTATCAGTCATACTTTTTATAAAATGTTCTGGTATGCTATTTTATCGAAAAAGTCAAATTTTTTGAATCTTTTACAAACTTCAAAATAAAAAGCATCTTATTTGATACGCTTATGTCACTACGAAAACCTTAAAAGTTTTTTTAACTTTTTAAACTTTTCGCTATAAAGATTTTATAATTTTTTCTTCGATTCTTGATTTTGTATTTCTCTTATTCCTTCAGAATTCTTTTATTACTTTTCTTCCATTTTAGCTATTAAGTAAATATACTAGATTGCTTGAAATAATGGGTAAAGGAAGTGCAAAAAATAAGCAACCTCCTGTACCGTCATTTGACGAGTTTATGGGAGAAAAAGCAGCGAAACGTAAAAGATCGAAAATCGAACTCGTAAAAGAAATACAAGTTGATGATGACTTTGCTGGATTCTCAGATGAGGAAGTAACGGAAACTAAAAAGTCACTTTTTGATAGTAGTGATTCTGAGCTTGAGGATCAAGTAGATGAATTTGATGTAGAAGATAGCGATATAGAGGACGATGATGATGAACGTGGTGTGTTCAGTGATAGCGACGATGACGAAGTTTTAACTGCTGCTAATATGGAAGCTTTATCAAAACAACTTGATAAAAAACTTCAACAGCAAGAAGATGATGCTGAAGATGAATTCCAAACAAATATACTACCCGATTCTGAATCAAAAGTTGTACTTCCTAATGATAAAGAATTAGATGAAGAATTACAACAGCAACAGCCTGATCTTGTTCTTTTGAGATCAAGAATTATGGATGTTGTAGGCGTTTTAGGTGATTTTAAACAGAAGCATGAAGAAGGAAGATCCCGTAAAGAATATGTAGAACAACTTCTTGCAGACATTGTTAAGTACTATGGCTATTCTCCGTTCATGGCTGAAAAATTGTTTAATTTATTCTCTCCTGAAGAAGCACTTGAATTTTTTGAGGCAAACGAAGTACCACGCCCTATTACGATTAGAACAAATACTTTAAAAACTAGACGTCGTGATTTAGCTCAAGCTCTTGTAAATAGAGGCGTCAATCTGAAACCAATCGAATGGACAAAAGTTGGCTTACAAGTCTTTGATTCTCAAGTACCCATTGGTGCTACTCCAGAATACTTGGCCGGTCAATATATTCTGCAAGCTGCCTCTTCTTATTTACCTGTAATGGCTTTAGCCCCACAAGAGAATGAGCGTGTCCTTGATATGGCTGCAGCTCCAGGTGGTAAAACTACACATATGGCTGCTCTAATGAAAAATACTGGTGAAATAATCGCTAATGATCCTAGTGCTGAACGTGCAAAGGCTTTGTTTGGTAATATACATCGTTTAGGAGTAAAAAATGCAATTGTATGCAATTATGATGCTAGATCTTTCCCAAGAATAATGGGTGGATTTGATCGTGTTTTACTTGATGCTCCTTGTTCTGGCACGGGTGTTATCTCTAAGGATGTCATGGTCAAGACTAATAGAACAGAACAAGACTTTTTGAAATTACCACATCTTCAAAGACAACTCTTAATGTGTGCAATTGATTCAGTAGATGCTCACTCTTCAACTGGAGGTTATATTGTTTATTCTACATGTTCAGTAATGGTAGAAGAAAATGAAGCCGTTGTTGATTACATTCTACGCAAACGTAGAGATGTTAGATTGGTCGAAACTGGTTTGAAACTTGGTAAGCCTGGTTTTACATCTTTCAGAGGTAAAAAGTTTGATTCAAGACTTACTCTTACTCGTCGTTACTATCCTCATACTTATAACGTTGACGGATTCTATGTTGCCAAATTCAAAAAACTTATTGTCAAGGGCAACCCTCTCAATAAAAGCCCTGAACCAGAAGATCAAGATTTATCAGCAAATGGGAATTATGATTTCTCTGTTTTTGACGATAGTAAAGATGAAGATTCTAAATATATTCAAGACGCACTTCGAAAACAGAAGCGTCGTAGGAGCAAGAAATGATCTCCCTTTTTTTCTTTATTTCTTTCTTTTGTTTCTTTATTGGAGCTTCTACTTAGATTGTATTGCATATTTACTTCAATTTAACTATGACTATGACAATGTCAATTAATGATTATATATTTTTAACTCATTTAATTATATGAATTTCACATATCTTAGATATAATTACTCTCATCATGTTGCATCTTTATTAATCGCTCTTCCTTCTCTCAAATCTCACAGCTACAGTTTTTTCCATACAACCTAGGACCATTGCACTCTTCCACATCTGCAGACTTTTAGCTACTCTTGTCCAGATGCAGTATTCTTCTTCTGCTTCCTCCGAACCAATATAAACCTCTGACGTTAAGCATTTGAACCCAGCCCTGCATCATCTGCTAAGGGTAGATCAGAAACTAGCCGCACATTTCGTATCTATACTAAAAAGCAATACCCTACCCCTAAATATTTTTGATATCAAGCTCTTCTCTATTAGCCATTTGCTTTTCCTATCCAACATCCCAGCTTTTATCTTATTCCGCTGAATTTTGTCCAGAAATCTACCATTCAGAACCATGACAGACGCTCGATTGTCTGCTGCCGAAGCAGGTATGTACAATATTATTACAATTGCCCTTCTTTTAACCTTCATTTTTTTCTTTGTTTCTGCATAGCGATTACCTGGAATATTTTGCCGGGCTTGCTGTTTCTCTTCATTTTTTGCCTAGATTGCCAAATACTAACTATTATCCCTATTAGCTGCTATCAATTTTGCTGCTGTTACTAGAAATTATCAAATTAATCCTAGACTTAAGTATAACACTGTAGCTGGTGTTAACGGTCCTTTGGTCATCTTAGAGAATGTTAAGTTTCCCCGATACAACGAAATTGTAAACCTTACACTCCCTGATGGATCCGTTCGTTCTGGTCAAGTCCTTGAAGTAAGAGGCTCGCGTGCTGTTGTACAAGTTTTTGAAGGTACATCTGGTATTGATGTAAAGAAGACAAAGGTTGAGTTTTCCGGTGATAGTCTCAGATTGCCTGTCTCCGAGGACATGCTTGGTCGTATCTTTGATGGTTCTGGAAGAGCCATTGATAACGGTCCTAAAGTATTTGCAGAGGATTATTTGGATATTAATGGTTCTCCTATCAATCCTTTCTCTCGTATCTACCCTGAGGAGATGATTTCTACTGGTATCTCTGCGATTGATACTATGAACTCTATTGCTCGTGGCCAGAAGATTCCTATCTTCTCTGCTGCTGGTCTTCCTCATAATGAAATTGCGGCTCAAATTTGTCGCCAGGCTGGCCTGGTTCGTCCTACCAAAGACGTACATGATGGTCATGAAGACAATTTCTCTATTGTTTTCGCCGCCATGGGTGTCAATCTTGAAACATCTCGTTTCTTCAAGCAAGATTTTGAACAGAACGGCTCTTTGGAGCGTGTTGCACTTTTCCTTAATTTGGCTAACGATCCCACCATTGAACGTATTGTTACTCCTCGTCTTGCTCTTACTACTGCCGAATATCTTGCTTATCAGACTGAGCGTCACGTTCTTACTATTTTAACTGATATGTCTTCTTATGCTGATGCTTTACGAGAGGTCTCTGCTGCTCGTGAAGAAGTACCTGGCCGCCGTGGTTATCCTGGTTATATGTATACTGATTTGTCAACTATCTACGAGCGTGCTGGTCGTGTAGAGGGCCGTAACGGTTCTATTACTCAGATTCCTATTCTTACTATGCCTAACGACGATATTACCCATCCTATTCCTGATTTGACTGGTTATATCACTGAAGGACAGATTTTTGTTGATCGTCAATTGCACAATCGTGGTATTTACCCACCAATTAACGTATTGCCGTCTTTATCTCGTCTTATGAAATCTGCTATCGGCGAAGGTATGACTAGAAAGGATCATGGCGATGTTTCTAATCAATTGTACGCGAAGTATGCTATTGGAAGAGATGCTGCCGCTATGAAGGCTGTCGTTGGTGAGGATGCTTTATCACAAGAAGATAAACTTTCATTGGAATTCCTTAACAAGTTTGAGAAAACTTTCGTCACTCAAGGTGCGTATGAAGATCGTACTATTTTTGACTCTTTGGATCTTGCATGGTCTTTGCTCCGTATTTATCCTAAAGAACTTCTTAACCGTATCCCAGAAAAGGTTATTAAGGAATTTTATCAACGTGACCGCCAGGCTCCCACCAAAGACACTCGTGATACATCTGCTGCGGAGCCTAATCTTATTGAGACTTAAACTGTGTCGAAACACTCTACTTATTAAACATTATAAAGATCATCACTTATTCGTATGGTGTGTTACATATATTCGTAGACGAGTGTCATTTATAATTCGCCGGTGACTCTTCCATTTCCGGTAACAAACATTCCAATCTCATGCATAGCGTAAAAAGCACGGGTGTTTCATTTGCAGCGTAATAATTTAAGGCACTAATCATACTGCTTATATAATGATCAAATGCTTCTTGCTGATTATCAAGAGTTGATTCTAGTTTAGCAGCTTTAGAAGAGTCGTGTGGCTTTACAGCAATCGCAGACAGTTCTGGGTCTACAATCATCAAAGTTCTGCTGGCGTGATTCACGAATGAAACAAAAGAGCGACAAACCAACATAATTTTTGACTGAAGTCTTACCAGTTTAGCATTAGTCAGCATGCAGTCCTTTAAACAAGAATCAAGAAAAGTAATATGGTCATCCATTAATTTATCCACTGTGGTAGCATCCTTAAGTTGATTGTTTAATTGTGCCCAGTATGGTTCAATGACATCTTGAGTGCAATAATAAATAACTGATTGAATAAATAAAAACATTCTCTTTCTTAGTATATGAGCCTTCATCTTCCAAGATGATAAGACAGTAGACTGCGCCCATGCCACGGACTTGAATTGCTCGGACCAAGTTTTAGAAAGCTCTGTTTCCAAATATTTAAGCGCAAGTAAATGTCTAAACAGGCATTGATATCGAAGAATAGTGTTTCTAGAAATTACTAAAGAGACAGGAAAAGGTACTTTAAAATCAAGCTCTAGAGCATCAAACCCATGCAAAGTCCGCCTTGATTCTTCTTCTTGTGAAGCAGTTGTTTTATTTTCGGTTAAATTGAGTGTGGAGTTGGGATCTGCGAGTACGTCAGGATCCATTCCAGTAGTGTATATAATTTTCAAAAGTAAATCGGTCAAGCTTGATCTACTCAATTCAACAAATACGTCATCTTTATAAGGATCATTAGCAACAACAGTTCCGGGTTGTCTAAGTACCAAATCTAGCAATGGCTGCAATACTGATGCCGAGACATAATCTGAAGGCTTTGATAGCTCATGAGAAGCAGATTCTAAAAATGATATTATATAATCACCATTTGCAAGAAAAAAGTAACGGCGTAAAGCTGTTAAGCGTTCCAAAAGTTTGTGAGTAACAACAAGAGAAGACAATAGTATTTGATTTGCAGAAGAATAAGCGTCATTGATGTAAAAATAGAACGGATCAGTAAGCTTTTTTGGTAATTCAGGAATAGAGTGTTGTTCAGTTACTAGATTAGACGTTGAACATTCACGTATAACATTCAAGTATTTTCCAGCAAGAAGAATCATATTCGGTAGGTCCTTATTATCTAATTCAATTGGTATATTATGATAAACCAAGGAATACCGTTTTTCCCAATATTCATCAGTGAAATCACTATCAAGAATAGACCTGTTTATAGATCTAACTTCTCTAATCATAAACTCCATATATGGGTCATCAATATCGCCATAGCATAGCCAAGTATGAAGCATTTGTAAATATGGGAGAGCAGATCTATTTAACAGCAGTTCGTATAGTTCGATAGCACTAGGATCGCCGGCATGAGAAGATAATTTTGAAGATATAATACGTAACACAGCACCACCCTTAGCAATTGATGGGCCTGAACTTTCTTGTTGGCCAAGTAAAGAGATGTATACAGGATCTATATCAATACCTTTTAAAAACTCTGGAGGGTCTGGCACTCTAGGATGGCCTCTACCTGAAGAAAAATCCAATATGTCAGTTACCAGAGAATGTGCGTACGATAATGTTAGTGCTGCTGAATGTATGTTAACTAGCAAAGTATGTACATCTAAAGTATCCAATACTTGCTCTAATTGTACTATAAGTAAATTAAAATCCTTCAGTATATCCCTTAAAGCGGCAGATAGTGCTTGATTCACGCGACCATAAGATATTCTAGAATAAGAATCAATAAAGGCTCTTATTACAAAAGCGTGCCTTGCAGGTCTTAATATCTGTTTTATTACAGTTCTTAATTCTGGATCAATATGGCTTGATATCATTAAATCGGGACCTTTTATACGACTTCTTTCATTTTCAGGATCATAAGTATCTCTGAAGAATATTTGAGATCCTTCATGACCCATAAGAACATACAGTATTTCTTGAATTAGGTTTATATCAAGTTTCACTCCTTTATTTCCAAGTACTGGAACATTAACTGATCTAGCCAATACACTTACAGGATCAGTAGAAGATATAAACATTCTATATTATTAGAAAGTTTGGTTATAATAGTAATTGTGCGCATATAACAAAGAAAAGGTCGCGTAAACAAAGAAAAATGTCAGAACCCTGAAAGATGTAGCTCAAATATTAAAACTACAGAATAGTTTATATTAACCCCTTATGTCACTCACATAAATAAATTATTGAATTTTTCCTAAAAGCCATCTTTACACCCCTTTTAGAGAAAGCAACAGATTCCAGGGTACAAACACAGATTTTAGCTAAAAATAAGAGAATCATGTTTTTAACAAGAAATGAATACGATCGAGGTGTTAATACATTCTCACCAGAAGGTCGATTGTTCCAAGTTGAGTATTCGTTGGAAGCTATTAAACTTGGCTCAACAGCTATAGGTATTGCCACAAGTGAAGGAGTGGTATTAGGAGTTGAGAAAAGAGTCACATCGTCATTATTAGAATCGTCATCAATTGAAAAAATTGTAGAAATAGATAGACATCTTGGGTGTGCAATGTCAGGACTAACAGCAGATGCTAGAACAATGGTAGAACATGCACGAACAGAAACTCTTAGTCACGATTTGCAATATGATGAACCTATACGTGTTGAAAGTGTAACGCAAGCAGTATGTGATTTAGCCTTAAGATTTGGTGAAAGTGCAGATGGTGATGACGATGATGATCATGTTATGTCTAGACCATTTGGGGTTGCTTTATTATTTGCTGGTGTTGATGAAGATGGTCCACAATTATACTATGCTGAACCATCAGGTACATATTATAGATATGATGCTAAAGCTATTGGATCAGGAAGTGAAGGTGCACAACAAGAATTACAAAACGAGTATCATAAATCTTTAACCTTGGCAGAAGCTGAACAATTAATTTTAAAAATTTTAAAACAAGTAATGGAAGAAAAATTGGATGCTAAGAATGTTCAATTAGCAAGTGTTACTGTTGCTGATGGATTTAGAGTTTACAGTGATGAGAATATGACTGATGTTGTTTCGCGTATGGCCGAATCTGATATCTAGAAAGATATTTTTTTCACTGTGTTTAACAATATGTCGATTAATTGGTTATTCTTTCATTTTTTTGTTTGGTTATGAAAAACTTTGAATGGCTCGTGCATTTGGATAATTGCAGATCGTATTTGTATGTGAATGTTCGAACTTTAAATCTTGTGAAAGCAGTATATGCGGTTGGCTTCCCCATACACTTTTGATACATGCATATTTTCTTCACTGCACTCCTCTTGCAAACAAGATATAAAATACAGTTTAATAAACAAAGAAAAACGAATTAATATGCATAGTCATCTTCAGATTCGAAGATTTATTGATCTTTCTCTAGCAAACGTTGAATGCAAAGCTAGTGTACGTGTGACTTTATTTCCTGCAGGTAAATCAGCTACTCCACCATATCAACATGATCCACATTGGTGCTATGAACATATTCGCCGTTTAGTATTAGATTTGAATCAATTCGTAGTAGCTTTGACTTCAAGTGGTTGTGATAGTACAAACTGTCCTGAATTCGTAATTGACGATCATGTAATGTTATGTACAGTACATCAAACACCTATGGAATGTTCAGGTCCCCAAACATGTTTTCATATTCTTGAAACTGCAGAATCAATTTTATCTGATATGTCTATTTTTCCTATGGGCGATACAGGTGAAGAATTCCCCAGCACATCGTTAAAAATGCTCTCTTTAGTATTCAGACGTCTTTACACAATTATTTCACATGCCTGGTTTTCACATCCAGTTCTATTTATGTCCTTTGAATCAAGGACTATGTTATACCGTAGAGCTATGGCAGTATCAGCTGCATTTGATCTCTTACCAATAGAAGAGCATATAATACCCATATGCGATGATCCTGAGACTAATAAAGAGCTATTCCACCAGTATAAAGTAATTGACTTTAATTCGGCATTAAAGCACAATGATGCATGGCGAACTCTTACCCAGGGTATGTATGATGAAGTTCAAGTAGTTACGCATGCTGAAGAATTCCAAGATTCCCACGAGTCTGAAAGCTCGTCACATTCTACAGAGCAAACCACTGACTCGATTGAAAGTTCTGAAGAGAACATCATACTAAGGCCTCTCACAGATGATTTTTACGACGGTGCGTACGGATTAGATGACGATGAGGGCTGGTATTGTTCGTCCTCTAGTTCTCGTAGAATGTCAAATAACTCAATTCAAACCAGAAACTTACTCACGCCGTTCACATCTATATCACCATCTGAACTAAGTGATGATGATACAAGCAGTACTGGGTCTGAAGATGGAAAAAGTGTATGAGATGTAAGAAGTAAGCCTTAGTCGTTGAATGATCGAGATCACGCTATATAAATATTTCTATATGAACTTTTCACTACTGACATAGCCGTAACTTATTATTACAGATATATGCATTTTACATAATAGCTTGAAGCAGTTGTGCAAGAAACTAAGTGGCTATGATTCATGATTCAATCATGAATCAGTCTGTGTGATGGCAGGGTAATGAACCGTAATTGCGGGTGAATGAATGATTGTATAGTAAAACTGTCGAAGAAAATATTATCTGGTCTCTATCGTGCATTGAATATTTCTCAAGAAAAGGGGGCTCCAAGAATATGAAAGAAGAAAACAAACAATATTTAAATGATAAAGTTCATCCTGGGTCAAATATTCCACCACCTCCTGAAAATGAAGTAATAAGATCGGATGATCCTAGAAGTATAGTTGTGAATAAAGATAATAGTACAAGTCAGCCAACAGTTTTAAAAGCATTAGGATCAGTAGGAACAGCAGATTTTAAAAATGTTACAAAGATTCCTTGCTTCAGGGATAGTATGTTAAATGGAATAATCACAGGTGGTTGTGTTATCGCAGTAATGGTAACTGCACGTAAACCGCTGTATAGGTCATTAAATTGGGGCGTCGGGTCATTCATGACAGTATCGATAATATCATGGCATAGATGTAGAAGCCAAAGATCACAATCGCTTGAGAATGCAAGAAAAGCGCAAGAGTTAATGAATAAACGAATGTAGTATAGTTTGTTGCATATAAGATCATATAAATTAGATATAATCTCGTATGGTATATCGTATAATAAAAATACACAAAATGCAATTATATTAAAAACTCTTTAATATTTCATATTATTCTTCAGTTTGAGATACTTCGAAATGAACACGTTTAAGTGTACTTTCATTGCTTGCAGTTGAACTTGATCTCTTATCTTTTGCTGATAAAGAGTTTGATCTGTTTAGTCTATTAAGTCTTCTTAAATTTCTACTTTCAGATTGTTCTCTTCTTTTATATGCATTGATTTTTTCCTCTTTTATACGTCTTCTAAGCGCCTTTTCGTATTCTGTCTTGGGACCAAAAGGGCATGAGCTCTTTAATTGATTCTCGCTATCGATTTCATGATGTCTTGCGTTAGGTGGTGTTGGAGGTGCTGCTGTTTCTAAACACAGTGTATCTAGTTCATCTAAAATATTTGATTCATCTTCTTCATTCTCATTCATAAAATCTTCATCTTCCATGGCTTCTTAAAGGGGGGAAGAGAGGAAAGAAGTTAAGCATATGAGACCATTAAAAAGGAATCATTAGCCACCTTCGTGAAACACATGCTATTCTACTAGAGAAAAATCATTAGCAAAACTACAAAGAAAACCAACTACAATTGATAATGCGTTAATAATTCA
Organism: Tortispora sangerardonensis; assembly: GCA_030566855.1. NCBI lineage: Eukaryota > Fungi > Ascomycota > Trigonopsidomycetes > Trigonopsidales > Trigonopsidaceae > Tortispora > Tortispora sangerardonensis. Next base: position 63,247 of record JAKUBJ010000007.1, on the reverse strand, counting down.
TTGATAATTTTATTCTAATAACCATATGCGATTAGATCAACGGAACTTTCTTTTCCATGCTCTTTTTCTTAAAACCAAACCTTGAGATAACACATCTCTGTATGTTTGATACCACACTAAATCTGCATTCAAAACTTCCCATTTATGCACCCAATTCTCATATGAAAGTCCTATAGGTTTACAGAGTCTTCCATTTCCCTGTGCAATCGTTACTAGCCTTCTATGTTCTGTCATTTCAATTTCTAGACCATGTATTGATTCTTCCCACATCTTTATTTTTTCTGTCTCTGTTCCTTCTATTCTTACTCTAGGTACAGCATCTGGTTGCCAGCGTACAACTCTTTGGTTTTTATTCTCGGCCCATCCATAGTTCACGTTCGAAACTGATCCATGCATACTTGGTCTTGAAATTCGAGCGGCCCAGTAAACACATGATTGTACATATTCATTCGCATTATTATCTGTACCAGCTTCGAATAATATCTTAGCACCCTCAGCAGTTTGAACCCAGAAAACATTGCCTGAGCCTTGTTCAAATACAACTTCGGATTTGCATCTCACCAGATCATATTTAAACACTAACTCTGATTGATCCATCCAATTTCCATAAACGTTAGCCTGTTGACTATAACTGCTCTTTTTATTCTTCTTTCCCATCGCATACCCCATAAGATACCCTTGCTGACAAACAACAAACAAGCTTTCCCAGTCTTTCTTCTTGTTCTTTTGTTTTGTATATATTATTCTATTCACTTTAAGTAGCCCTTCTTTTACAAATGGAGGGCCTAAAAGATCAACTTCTGCGTCATCTAAATTCGGTGTAGGAAAGTCTTTCGATATACCCTCATTGTTTAACTTCTCTACAAGTCTTGCAGCTCGAGTAAACCCAACTAAACTATTATCATCGTTTGATTTTAGATCTGCATGATCATAATCTACTGTTTTGCTGAGTTGTAATGGGTTTTTCAGTATCTCGTTATAGAACTCTTTCAGTATAGACTCTATAGGTGATTCTGCATTATAACAGCTATAAAAAGATGCAGCACTATTCGTACTTGAGCCATGAAGGGTTAGAAACAAATCACTAGCATATTCGGGATATTCTTCACACTTAACTAATGGTCCAATTTCGTCAAGAGCGCCTATAACGTTCTTTAAGAATTCATTACATTTTATGCGCGGACCGCAGTTTCTAGGAGAGTGTAAATCTGAATTTGTAATGAGTAGAGCAACAGTTATAGTATGTACACCTTCTACATTTTCAAAACAACTGACAAGATTATCACTTAGCCATTTCTCTGAAAATGCTTCAAGCACTCTATCCATAGCACTTGATTCGCCAAATATGTCTATTCTTCTACATACTTTTCTTAATGCCTCTAAAATATTTAAACCTCTAAAATCAAAAAAGCACATATAAAGTTGTCGTGCATTTTTGCGTTCTTCTGAATCATCGCCTAACCAGGCAATTGAATTCAGCGTCTGGCTCATCTCTTTTGGATTAAAATATAACTGGCATGCAATTTGTGCATCATTATACCATGACTTATTACCTAATTTATCATCTATATATTTTAATATTCGTTCAGGACACTTATAATAAAACGCACTACTTGTTGAGCAATGCTTTGAATGTGTAGCATCCGTTATGAGAGTAGGAATTGACACCGTAGAAGAAAAGTTCACTGATCCTGTATCCCAGTGTCTGTCATGACCATAAGTATTCCGTGAATTTATCGATGGCCTTTTTTCGCTATAATCATCGATAATCTTTATAATGTCAAGGTCTGTAGCATCACTTATATAGACGTCTTTCGACCTCGTAGAGAATTCCATAATAAATAAGGAATCAAGGGGTATATGTGGGATAATTAATGCAGTTTCTTTGTTCCTGACTAAATATAAATGATAATAAATATGAGTACAAAACAAATAATTTATACAATGAATAAATACAAAGAAAAAAAAAGAGGAAAAATGCTGTCGAAAAGAGAGCAAGAAAAGCTGATTATATCTCTTACTGTTAACGGTTAGTATATTGTATATGGCTTGTCCAGTAGTCAGAAAATTACCTTTTCGATCCAAGGTAACCGGTTATCTAATTTTTATAGGACATTAAAAATTCTCAAACTGCAAACAGGTACACAAGAAAAAGTTTATAACGGTTAAGAGCGTGGCAAGCATTATGGGATAATTAAACACTATCACAATGGACTATTTCATTTAAAAAGTTTATATAAACTGCTTATTGCTCATTTTAACAACATGAGTCTGAAAGCTTCTTGGAATCTTAAGCTTATTGGTCATTCGCTCTAACTATAAGCCGACGGGGACCTATCGCTAACTTTTCGTTGCTTTCTGAGGTTTCGATAAATCAATGTCAGCTGATAGGAAATACGCTACGAAAAAAGAAAACACTGAATACAAACGTAGTACAATGTACTTCATTAATAATTTTATTTATAAATCTTAACGCCGTTCCTTAAAAAAGCTTGCAAAAGTGCGAAAGCATTCTTCTCCATGTAAAGGATATTTTTTGCTTAATAGATATTGCACAAATACCTCAATTATAAAACTTTCTCAACGACTTATAGAATAGAGATATATTACTATAAACGTAAAACTCTAAAAAGCTTACACTCATATAATCATTCCATTTGTATGTGAAATGGCCCATAGTGTATCTGATATGATTTCTATCTCTTTTGGTAATATGGTGTTGCAATCAGAAAGTGGCTGGCTCAGGTCGAAAATAATCACCATCCTATTCCGTATGGGGAATAGAAAATGCAATAACAAGTTACTAGTTCACCCTGGCCGCTATTCAATTAACTATTAAGTTCTGGCATAAACTTAAATTTTGTTGGTATACGAAATATACTGCTTCACAATAATGTTTCATTCATTCAGTCATAAATGGTTGGATATATTCATTCATTCAAATATCCAATAGTCGGATACTGTGGTCTAGGCTGCCAATGGCAAGTATATTACTTTCTGGCCTCCAGGAAAGGCTACTGATCTGTGAATTGCAACTAAACCCTTCTTCGACTTCTTCTATTTCCCCCCACTTTTTAATAATAAAAACATCTCCATTTTCTAATCCAACTGCAATCATCCCACCTTTATCGCTAGCTTCACAATCGCTAGCTGTCACAACTGAATCAAATCCCTGCTTATCTAGTACTTCGATCTTCTTTTCTGCAGCAGAAAACTTCCATTTCTTCAATGTATTATCTCGACCTCCGGTAACAAATTCGTAGTCAGTCCCATTGACAGAACTCCAGCTGCAAGTCCATATTACTCTCGTATGTGCTTTCTGTTCATGGACAATAATAGATCGAGATGAAACTTCAAATATAGCCAAAGACCTATCTCTAGATACTGACAAAATATACTTCCCGTCAGGTGAAAATTTTAAGCAATTAATGGTAAGATGATGTGCCTTTAAAACCATATCGTCTTGTATCCATGAATCAGGGCTACCTTGACTAGGCTTGAATAATCTAATGACACCATGGTCAAGGTTGTTCGTTCTGCATGATGCTGCAATCAAACACTCTGATGGTGATACATCAACAGCTGAAATCTCATAACCATGCCCGTAAAGTTTATCTAATTCTGGCCAAAGTGTGTGTCGTTCTAAGTCATCTTCTAAAGGTGGTCTATCCGTCTTCATTCCAATAGACAACTGTCCAGATTCTTGTTCTGGGTTCATATTTGTTTCCTCTTCATCCACTTCGTCGCTTGGTTTCTGTTCAGCCGAAACTGCTTTATTTGACAATCCTAATGTTGGAGCAATTGCTGCATCAGCTTGAGCAGTAACTTCAAAATTCTCAGCTGACAAATTGTGAATAAGTGTTGCAACTGGTTTCGGCTGCTCAAACACTCGCAAAATCTTCTCTTCTGCTCCAGACACAAATACTGAGTTTGTCAATGATGCTAAACAAACAAGATCATACCCATGAATCTGAGGTCTAGAAAATTCATGCCAATGCTTATCTGAGGCAGGCCCAATTAGCCATGGTGCCCAAAGTCTTGTTGTCTGGTCAGAACTTGTGCTTAGCAAATATTCACCTTTCTTTGACCAGCATAAGCCCATTACAGGCTTTATATGTCCGGTAATAGGTACTTCTGGTTCAAGATCTTTAGACCAATGCCTCCAGGCACCTGCTTTAGAAGATGCAAGAATGCCGCCATCGGATGTCCATAATGCTGACCAAACACCCCCAGAAGCACCAGTTGCTGTACTTGCTCCTTTTATACTAACTGAGCCCAAGCGGAAATTGGGGATCCAAATTCCTGAATCATCTGGTATCCACCCAATGACACTTGAATCGGCACTGCTAGAAAGTAAAACTTGACTACGCCACTTCAATGTTCCAACCCAATCTTCGTGGCCTAATAAAAGAGCGTCAAATATAATCTCGTGTGTAGGTGAAACAGAATATGATTTTATCATTAATTTAGAAAGTTGAGAATCTGATTGGGCATTAGGAGCTATCTTCCATAAACGAATGGAGCGATCCTGTGAAGCTGATGCTAAAGTTGCAGAGCTATAATCATAAGTTAACGCCTTAATCCAATCCTCATGACCAGCCATTGCACTAATATACGTAAACTTTTTAGAATCCGTAGGTTTAAAGTATACATGAATAGATGAAGTTGATCCACCAATAAACATGGAGGTAGTAGTATCTATTGTGATGATCTCCATAGCCAAAGGATAAAACACCAATTCAATCATCTGTAAAAGGTTGAGATCTTTGTCAAATATTGATACATTGCGGTCAAACGAACAATATATAAAATCGCCGACCCACTTAATAGCTGAAATCATCGAGTGCTCAAGCTGTACAGAGGCTACAAGCGACCATGATTCAAACTCATGAACCACCAATGATCCAGTCTGACTACCTGAAACAACCAATCTACCATCTTCAGAATAAACAATAGACGTTACGTTAGAAGTATGACCTTTAACAAGTTTCGAAATAGATCGAAGATCATTTGACAAAGCAATATTAGGTCCAGCACCATATATCAGTACGTCATTATAAATATCTGCAGCATATGGGTGGGAATTCACACCTGCAATTAATACCATGTTTACCTCTAAGCCAGTAACAAAATGTGGGGGTGAAATGCGGAAAACGAGTATACAGATTTTGGAGAAACAAAGGAAAATATTAAAAAAACTGCGACAATATAATCTAACCCTACGCAATTTTCGAATAAAATTACACTAAACTACAGGTAGGTTTAAGTAAAAAAGAGTATTTTTATACTTTACAAAAAGAATAAAGAGTTCTTGCAAAAGTACCAAGTAGAAAAGAACAGGTGACAATATTTAAGCCCTTGTCTTTTCAAACAAAAAAGGTGTGTATTTGATGTTAATTATTCATAACAGGCCATAAGAGAAATTTGAGATAAGTTGAAATATGATATAATTACTTCTTCTTTTCAGCTTCAGCTTCAGCTTTCTCACGAGCACGCTTGTCACGAATACCAGCATATCTAGCAGTGATCAAAGATTGACGGAGAGTCTTGTAAGCTTCGGTAGACTGGGCCTCAGCAGAAATGGCACGAGGAGTAGACTCGGGAGCAGTTTGAGCAACGGGGAAAGCGGCCTTGACGGAAAGAGTTTGACTGGCGGCAGCAACCTCTTCAGCAGAAGCATCACCTTGCTTGGCCTTACCGGACTTGCGGGGGAATAAGATAAGTTTGCTCTTGTATTCTTTAAGTCTGGCAACATTGGCTTCGAAACCTTCGACGTTGGTGTTCTTGCGACGATGGTCGACGGCAATTCCTACAGTGCGAGCAAACTTACGGGGGATACCAGCGGCCTTAAGCTCCTCAAGAGTAAACCCACGACCAGCACGAACCTTACGGTTGTATTTGATTGTGGGGCATCTAACAACTGGGCGGAGAAGATCCAAAGGACGAGGAGCAATAGCAGCAGCTTTCTTGGATCTAGCAAGACGACGACGAGCCTTTGCACCGGCTTGGTCAAGGTGTACACGGACACGTTCTTGCCAGTTCTTTCTGAAATGGTTGCGAGGGATGGGGTAGTTCTTAGAAATAGCCATTTGTGATTATATAAAAGAGATCAAAGAAAAAATATGAAATAAAAAAGAATTCTATAGACGATTTCTGAATTATATTATGTTCTTTTCTTCTTTTTGTCTGCGTAGGTGTAGGAATATTGCAAGGTTTCTGTTGTTGAAGATATGAGTTGCTTGTGAGTGTATGGATGGTAGGCTAGTTTGACCAATGCAAATTTAGCGTGACTTGCATATTAGCAGTCACGATTTGTATGTGGTGCTACCCTAAGTATTTAGTAAATTTCTGGTTCATTAGTGCTTTCCATTTGTTGCACTTAGGTCAATTATGTAATTACTATAGCAACATTACCCTTAAACTAAGTACGAAGAAGACGCAAGGAACGCACATTTTCCTGCACTATCAAACTAACATCAACTCTCACCCTTTCTCTTTACAACCTTTTAAAATAATCATCACAATCATACATCATGGACTCTAAGACCAAGTCCGGTGCCATTAAAAGCGTTCAAACCTTTGGAAAGAAGAAGACTGCCACTGCTGTTGCTTACTGCAAAGCTGGTTCTGGTCTCCTCAAGGTTAATGGAAGTCCTATTAACCTTGTTGAGCCTGAGCTTCTTAGATTTAAGATCTATGAACCATTATTAGTCGTTGGTTTAGACAAATTTGCTTATGTTGATATCCGTGTACGCGTCACTGGTGGTGGACATGTTTCTCAAGTTTATGCTATCCGTCAGGCCATTGCTAAGGCCATTGTTGCATATCATCAAAAATACGTTGACGAGCAATCCAAGCTTGAATTAAAGAAGTCTCTTACTGAATATGACCGTACTCTTCTCATTGCTGATAGCAGACGTATGGAGCCCAAGAAGTTTGGTGGTCCAGGTGCCCGTGCTCGTTACCAAAAATCTTACCGTTAAACTTGTTTTCAGCTATATACATGTGTGTGTTTTTTTGGTGCGATTACTTTACCTTTACCTATTATTATTTTCTTTGCGCTTAGTTTCTTTTTTGGGTGTTTATTTGTCGAAAGAAGAATTAAGACTGGTTCTTTTTTGATGATACTTACATGTTCCTTGCAGAGGTTTGAAATTTTATAGGTTGGGCAATACTATATTTTTATGTTTGGTATAACTGATCGATTGAAAAGGAGTTTCTTTTTTTAGCGTTTTAGTTTTTGTCATTCATTCATGATTAATGTAGAATTCTATTTTCTATGATGTTCTTTTTTACTTAAGTATGTAGATTTCTGATTTGTATTTCAATTATAGAGTTTAAGACTGCCGTCCCTAGGTACATCATTTCCATTCTATCAATTTTCCTTTATTGTAAAAAACTATCACTAACACCGGTGCATATATATGATAAGATATAGTTACAGCTTTTATTAGTTCAATAAAGGACTTTACAAAAATAGAAGGATCTGTGAAGAAAAGCATAGTGGGGATAAAAAGGATTCTATTTCGAGATTCATTTCAAATATATATGGACACAGTGTTCTAGGACAGTTATGCTATTTCATATCGGTAATATATTGGAAGCAATAGTTGCATCTGGAAATGATTTACATGCAATATTGGAGGATCTGTTGATTCCTTGAAGTAGTACTCAAATCCGTAGATCTAAAAGGTGCACCGGATTTCTGTATAGCCTCATATGCATGTATATCAACTAGCAATTCTTCTATGATTCCGTGTTTGAAGAACATTTAACGTGAATCATCTGGTTGACCATTTTACTGTCGTCCTGACGTGTGAATTGTTCCTATAGAATACACCAATCATCATCTATACTAACCGGTTATATAGTCTGAGGAAGAAAATTTAAAACAGGTACCAACCGGTTTTGAAATCGGACACTAAATAAGAAGTTCCACTTCAGGTTCCTAGAAGATGGGTCTGTTAAATAACTTTAATCAAACCTCGAAAAAGCATTATACGCTATATAGTTCAATGTGAATAGGTACTATTAACCAGTTAACTCTGACAAGCATATAATGTATTTCTATTATTGAAAAGAAATATAAATTATTGTAATTATCATCTAGTCACATGAGTTAAAGCAACGGTTATGTAATTAGGAGTATCCCGTTGTGTAATTAATTACATAAAAAGGATAAAATATTATATAACAAGTAACAACGGGATAGTTCGAAAATGCTATAACCGGTTAATGGTGTAACTTACCTTAAAATAAACTTAAGTTACTATCATATAACCGTCATGACGCTAATTATAACGGCTAACGGTTATATCGGGCATCTTACCAGGTATTAAGATGGAGTAGACTCCAGAATAGCAGATAAATGAATACTATTCTGGCCAGCACTTAAGCTAATCAAAAAATATAAGTTATACTTAGGTAGGATATATCTAATATTATACTGAGACATGTTATCAGACATAACTTAAATAAATAGTAACCCCTATTGAGACAGCCAATAAGCTGATTATTGTCCCATAAAGATTTGGTATCAGTTCAAGATCCTAGAGTATAAAATCAGACTCTTCTCCTCCAAAACCTCTTTTGGGATTTTCCATGTTTATGTAGCAATAAATGAACGTTTTGCAGCATTCGATCAAAAAAATATTTGTATCAAGCCCGCCAGCATCTATCACAACATTGTACCAAGAATACATCACCGTACAGTCTATATCTGCGACTGCTACATACTACTGTTTTAAAAGCATCCCAACTGTAATCACATATACACCAACACCGAATTTTCAGCCTTATGATGGAACAGTATCTATCTGGACCGAATATGATGTTATAACAACACACTATTCCATCGATCAAACTAAAAGTGCTACAATAGCAGATCCTATTGCTATTCCTACCACAACAAGTTTTCATGATTTAAAAAAGAATCTAGATCCGTCTTTGACTTACTCTACCATTTTGAATTCGTCTCCTAATTTGACAATTGACAGTGCAACTAAATTACCTGATGAGTCTCCACTTTCATGTTCTGATTCTTTTAGTTATTCAGACTATTCAAACTTTTCGGTATACGAGTTGACAGAAGATCAGTTTGGTAGTATAGATTCTCTATCGGTACTTTATAATATAAACTTTGACTATCCACTGAGTACTTGGTTGAAACCACTGTCATATTTAGGGAGCAGTCCTTGGCAAATCCAGCCTCTGCAGTTTGTTAGTTTTCCTTCCAATGGTGACTCTTACTATATGCTGTTTGTTGGTACATCATATGTGTATATTTCAGAAAAATCTGACCAAATGGGATTTGGCTTGCTTCTTTCAAATTGGCTACCAGATCATACAGAAATGTATTATTGGTTTGCTTTAGGCGGTGCTGCATTAGACTGCTCTAATCCATATACCTCGGACCCAACTTCAGGAACCGTTTATGGCTTTGCTGCTGAAAATGGCGCGAATACAAATTCGCAAATGTGCATCAATTATAAGCATCATCTGGTACCAGGAATGTACGCCCAAAGAATGGTGGGGAAAATATATTTCCAAAATGGTATGAGATGGAATGGTGAAGATGCCATGATTTATTACGCAAATTATCAAAACGGTTGTTAAGCACTTTACTACTAACAGCGTGATATTAAACTCACCTCCGTAAATTATATCCCATAATTGTAATAAGGTAAGCGTTAGTGAGTAACTTAAGTGTTGAAGGTATATTACATAATATCTTAGGATATGTGGTTGCCAAAGAAACATCCTTGTGGAATATACCAAGGTGGTGTTAACCAGACTTGACATGGAACTGGACATACCGGAACATACAGACAGATATCTAAGAGATAAGGAGAATAGCACTCTAGGGCACCATATGTGACGTTAGATGGTAGTCTACGATGTCTATCAGTAGAAGTTCCTAGATATATTGAGGTATATTATAGTTATAGTTTAAAGTAGTAAATACATTCATAGTATGCGTCTGGGTATGTACAGTCTTACGCAAGACCATCTTTAAGAAGTTTGGCTAACACATCGCCAGAGCCTTGTCCGGCAGATACAGATACAGACTTTGTAAGTTTAAAGGTATATCACCTAAGTCAAAGTCAATATAGCCAGCTAGATGATACTGCTACAATGGGTCGAACTACAATCTACGCAGGATACCCAGTTTGTAGCTAGATGGATGCAGATTCTCCTTGGAGCACCGATGTTGGCACTGCTGATATAATTAAAGTCACTAATCCTCCTCCCCCGAGTAGTGATTGGACTTATTTGTTAATTGTTCGTATTAATTATGTGAAACTAGTTAAGAAAAGCAAAGCTTCTCACTATAGCCTAGATGTGCCACGATATCTCCATGATAAGATGTATATTTTCCGATGGCAGGCAATGGGTGAGTTGGCATTTGTGTGTGGTCAACTTAATCTACATAGCTCTCTATATGGGATGGTAAGTGGGTGCAGCAGCCCGATATACCCAAACAGACAATATTGTTCTAATTTGCATCATTCACTACAACCAGATGTATATACCGAGCGCATAGTTTATAAAATGGCTATAGCTCCATATACCAATTGGGTGAATAACACTCAATTGGTTCTGTCGAGCAGTTTTCAAGGTGGATGTAATGGCTTTTTCTAGAATTAGGGTGTGGCGGTTTTTCAGAATCGATTTTGAAATTTTTCTATTCTAGACTGAACGTCATCTTCAGAACTGGATTTTTGTTGGTTTTATCACGGACTATAATGCCGGTTCAAAAGGAATAGGGCCTTATTATTGGATGCTTATTGAAAGTGTCGTGCTGCTTGTTGCTATTTTTTCGTGATTGTTCAAAGTTTCCTTATTGTTATATATTGCTATTCTCTATCATTATTATATATGACAACGTACTGTACACTGGCAGAAATTGTTTATATTTTAAAGCTTTCAGAGATTTTAACACATTAAAGCGTCCGTTGTAAGCACACCTGTTGCTGGTATTCGTGCACTTTGCAAAAACTGCTCCTTTGCTTGAATGCATTACAGCGCAAAATACTCCAGCTTCATAAAGCTTGCTAAATTATATGGATACACTTAGTTATTGGATTCGAGTTATCGATGGCTGTTTTGCGCATGAAAAGCTGCGGCCTTGCTAGATGTGGCAGCATTTGATCTGGCTAGCATCAGTTCGTGGACAGGAATAGCTGTTCATATATTGGTTTTGCACAGTTTTCAGTATGAGCACTTACAAACTTGAATTAAGCGACATTCAACTAAGATTACATTCATGTTTATCAATATCTTAATATTGTAACGGTTAGATACACTTCAGCACCATCTTGCACGCAGGTGTCGGTGTCAATATAATATTTCAAGCTTAACGGTTAACTCTCTGTAATTAAAATACCGTTTAGTCCAGAATTAGAAATTTTAAAATCGATTTTAAAAAAATCGCCACACCCTAGGTAGAATTAACGTATCCCATATATCTAAATAACCTTTTCCGATTAATAAAAGCATCATGAATATTACACTCTCTGCTCTGTGGCAAATCCTCTAGTGATTCCCACATGTTCTCATCAATTTATGGAAATTTCTCAACTGTCTCAAACTAATAAAAAGGTGCATAATTCTGACGTGATTTAGACACGTATTTCCTGATGTAATCTTTATCATATCAGCAGCTAATTTGAGTTCAGAAAAGGAACTCGTTCTCATAATAAGCAACATTAATAGAGGTTTGAGTAAAGTCATTGGTTCAATATAAAACATATAACCATTTTTAGACAGTGAAACCCCCGTAAGAGATTCTTTGGACAGTCTGAGGCCCAAGTATATGACTTATCTGCTTAGGCAGTAATTTAACTCAACACATTTCAACTTGATCTATTCATTTGGGATGCAGTCTTGATTCTTTAAGCATGTGCTATATCCTAGAGCGGATAGCAGTTCTCGATCTCCTATCCCACATTAAACTGTAACAGTTATGGGATAGTTCAATAAAACCAGGCCTCATTTCCTAACTCATTATGTTGTCATAGCAATATTTCCAGCCTTATTACTCTTTTTGGAAATATACCAGTAAATTGATTCTCCATTGTCCCATTATCCTTTAACTTGTGAATTTCCTTGCTTTACCAATTATTTTTTCACTCCCTATTTCTGCTTCCTTCTTACTTCATTTTCACATTTGCTATATTTTCATTGTATTTAGATAATAATGACAAGTATGGCGGATCCTGCTTCTAACAGCTCAATCCCTACTTCTTCAATTTCTACTGGATTAATGCCTTCTCCAATAATTCCTTCAAGTGCAATCCTCGATTCACCAGAAATAACAAAACCTACGCAAAGTGTTTCTTCAGATTATGTTGAATTATGGCCAATTCAAATGAATGATAGCGAAATTGATGTTCTTGATTCTGATGTTGCTAAATCTCGTTTGAAACAGGCAGAAAGAGCTATTTTTGCTCTTTTTGATCGCTTGAAATCTGCTAGGTCTTCAATTGCACATTACCATTTACAAGCTCAGTTACTCACGATTGAAGCACATGAGTCTCAGCAACGTCAACTTGTAGAATCACAAATTGCTAAGCGTCAAGTAGATCTATTAAGGCAAGATCCACATGGTAATGTGTCTGATGAGTTAGCAACTATGTTGGAAGTTGCGGAAACTTACAGACGCAGACTATATAAGGCAAAGCAGAAGCTACGTGAGACTCAAGCTGATCTTACAGAAAAGACTACTGAAGTTAAAAAACTAAAAGACCGATTAAGGAAATATGTAACTGAAGCTTTATCTTCTACAGCGTACGCTAGTCCATCAAGACGACACAGTGGCAATTCTCTGCCTAGACCTAGCATGATTCCTGAGCAGCATTCTAATTTTGCAAACAGACAATTACCTCCTCTAATAAGATCTAAAGGTCATACGTCTGCTGAAAGTGGTCTAGAAGCACTAGGTCTATTAGCAACTCAAGTTTTATCACAAGAAGAACATTATGCATCTACAGGCTCAAATTACATGATATCAGATAACACTCCTTGGATATCCCCTAACAAAGACAATTCCGAAGCTAGAACTCCGCAAAGATCTGATACTATTTTGCCTCCATTATTGACACCACAAAGTGGCCAAAGCATCAGAACTAAAACTTATGAAGAAAAATTACTTCAAAGTCCTGTCCATATATCAAACTCATCACAAGCACATCCTATTCCTGTTGAACCTGGGGTAGCACCTTCAACTAAAAAGAGAAGAAGATCAAGTGCATCAACGATATCGGAAGGATCAGGGGATGAAATGGCCATCCCTCGAAGATTGTCATTCACACGTGCCTTGAAAAAGTAACTTGAACAAGTGAGTCTTGTATTCTATAATAAATAAAAATAATTACACACATTTAGATCTACAAAGTAAGCGCAAACGCATACATTTTTTATAAACAATACAAATTCAAATATCATCAATTCATGTCATTGCTCCTTTTATTATAACAACAGCAAAAACTTTCAATCAGAAAGATATATTATACAAGTAACTACTTGATAACTTTTCTCTTTTTTAATATCTAAGCGATACTATGTCATCCTCCAGCAAAATCAAATTATACTTTAAAGTAACCCATGCAATGCCAATTTACTAATAGCAAACGACATATACAGAAATATACGGGATATATATATAGCAAAAGCAATGCATTTAGAGACGACGACCACGACGACCACCTTTCTTACGGGTAGAGTCTGATGGGATAGGAGTAACATCTTCAATACGGCCAATGCGCATACCGGCACGAGCCAAAGCACGGAGAGCACTTTGAGCACCAGGACCAGGAGTCTTGGTTCCAGTACCACCGGTGGCACGGATCTTGATGTGAAGAGCGCTGATTCCAACTTCTTGGCACTTAGCAGCAACATCTTGAGCAGCAAGCATAGCAGCGTAGGGGGATGACTCGTCACGGTCAGCTTTAACCTTCATACCACCAGTAACACGGGCAATAGTTTCACGTCCAGATAAATCAGTAACGTGAACAAAAGTATCGTTAAATGATGCGAAGATACGAGCAACGCCAAAAACAAGGGAACCATCCTTAGCTTGAGGTCCAAGTGAAATATTATCTATAAACAAAAACATGTTAGTGTCAGCCAGGGCATTCAAGTATAAACCAGAATGGCCAGCCAACCCGCTTAGGGATAGAACAGGTATTTGCAAAGCAATTTACGGCTTAGTTCAACGAATAAACAAAACACATACGAAAAGAGGGAGACAGAGAAATCTCCTTAGATATGGTTCAATTATGGGTATCACGTTATCATGAGTTTTCTCTTCTTCTGCTTTAAACAACCGTTTCTCTATATAAGCAGTATTGGCTTTCTATTCCGATATCATTCCTTCTATGAAACAGAATGAGTAAATCGCATTTACTTACCTCCTTTAGTAGCCATTTCTAAAACACTTGTATATGTGAACAAACAACAATGTATGAATGTAACAAAATCTAAGATGTATTCATTCCTGAATATCAAGTGCTTGCTTTACTGGATTTTAGCAGTCACGCTTATTATAATGCCCTAAAGTCCTGCTAAAAGAAAGGTCACGGATCACTATCCAAACTAAACTTAAAATGGCTTATCCCGCTAGCTTCTTTTTCTTTTCCTATTAGGGAATATCCTAACCGTTGTAATATCAATAAAAACTTTATCCTTGCCAAAAAAAAAGTATCGCCATACCTCTTTCTTGTCGATACCTAAGAAAATCACTTTTTCTGATTCCTGTTTTTTCCTTACTCTTTCCTCTGTCAGCCAATTATTCAAGAAATAGAAGATACGTAATTTTGTATTTTCTTTTTTTTATATATTATTGACTTGAAACATAAGGTTATATTTATTAATATATAATTAGGATACTTTATCTTTGTGGTTATTCTCTCTTTACTTTAGTTGTTTGAAACTATCAGAATGTCTTTCGATACCTATCAAACTCCTCTTGCTACACGTTATGCCTCTAAGGAAATGGCTAGTTTGTTTTCTTTGAAAACAAGATACTCTACATGGCGATCTCTTTGGCTTAACTTAGCAATTGCTGAACATGAACTTGGTCTTGAGAACATCACTGAAGAAGCAATTGAACAACTTAAGGCACATGTAGATATTACTGATGATGAAATTATTGCTGCTGAAAAGCAAGAGGCAATTGTACGCCATGATGTAATGTCACATGTACATGTCTATGGTATAGCTGCGCCTTCTGCTGCTGGAATTATTCATCTTGGCGCTACATCTTGTTTTGTTACAGATAATGCTGATTTGATTTTCTTACGTAATGGTTTTGATATTCTTTTACCTAAACTTGCTACTGTCATTGATAGGTTGAGTCAGTTTGCATTGACTTATAAGGATATGCCTGTTCTTGGTTGGACTCATTTCCAGCCTGCACAACTTACTACTGTAGGAAAGCGTGCTACTCTATGGATTCAAGAGCTTCTTTGGGACCTTCGTAACCTTGACCGTGCTCGTAATGATATTGGTCTTCGTGGTGTTAAAGGAACTACTGGTACCCAAGCATCATTTTTAGCTCTTTTCCATGGTGATCACGACAAAGTAGAGGCATTGGATAAACGTGTTGCTGAACTTTCTGGTTTTAATAAAACTTACCCCGTTACTGGTCAAACATACTCACGTAAAATTGATATTGATGTATTGACTCCTTTAGCTTCTTTAGGTGCATCTTGCCATAAACTTGCTACTGACATTCGCCTTCTTGCTAACTTGAAGGAGATTGAAGAACCCTTTGAGAAATCCCAGATTGGTTCTTCTGCTATGGCTTATAAGAGAAATCCTATGAGATCTGAGCGTGTATGCTCCTTGTCAAGGCATTTACATTCACTTCTTCAAGATGCTCTTTCTACTGCATCTATACAATGGTTTGAACGTACTTTGGATGATTCTGCTATTCGTCGTGTATCTCTTCCTTCTGCTTTCTTGACCGCTGATATCGTCTTGACTACACTTATCAATATTACTTCTGGTTTAGTAGTTTACCCTAAGGTTATTGAACGCCGTATCAATTCTGAACTTCCCTTTATGGCTACTGAGAATATTATTATGGCTATGGTATCTAAAGGTGGCGATCGTCAAGAATGCCATGAAGAAATCAGAGTTCTGTCTCATCAAGCAGCCAGAGTTGTCAAAGAAGAAGGTGGTGACAATGACTTGATTGAGCGCATTAAGAAGACTGCTTACTTCAAACCTGTTTGGGATGAATTGGATGAGTTACTCGATTCGCGCACTTTCGTTGGGAGAGCTCCTGAACAAACTTTGAAATTTGTCCAAAATGATGTTGCTACTGCTCTTAAGCCTTACGAGAACGTCATAGTTCGTTCTAAAGTTGATCTTAACGTTTAAAGCCCCTCGAAACAGTGGCTTCCTATTACGTCCTACTCTTTTATTGTAAAGGATAACCAAAAATATGGGACAACCTTTACATTTCTACAACATTCTCAAAATACCACATTTTATATCCTAAATAAACCTACTTCAGCAGACCTTTTTTCTTCAATGCTTCAATATTTGAAGCTGTAAATAGAGTCTGTAAATCTTCTGTTTCTTCTATAACGTTATATCTTTGTTGCTCTGCGCGATTTGCTATGATCTTCATAGCTTCAACCCTTCCCAATAAATTAGTTAAATCAATTATAAGGTCATCAGATTTCTGTGAGTCTTCAGTTTGGTCACCATTTGAGTCTGTATGCTTATCATCAGATTGCCCATTCAGTATATTTTCAACCTCTGTGCACACATGGTTTATCAGCTCAACTGTGGATCTTTTCTTAGTAAGCTGTTGCTCGAACAATGATACTAATGACTCCCTAGCCTGATGCGGACGGTACATGTTGATTAAATGATGCATATTTATAAACAAAGTGCGCATGTTTTCAATGTGTGCTGGGAACTTGTCTGGAGAAACACTCAAACAGCCGAGTAGCTCTAAATATTGTAGCATCAATGACCTCGCCAGCTTCTGTAGCTCTAATACTGGTGATAGTGCGGTATCTGGATCATCTGGATACAACTGTTGAACGCCCAGCTCAGATAGGCTAGGTAATCGATCCTTAATAGGCCATACCTTTCCAAACGATCGATACGATATATTCTCTTCTCTTTCATCTTTAAACTCAACTTCTGGCGGAATTGGAGGGTACAAACATGCCAATTCTTCGGGTGCAGTATCAACATTAAACTCTTTCGCTTGTTCTAGATTTTCTTTCGTGAAGTTATGATAGTATGGCGGATGAGGAAATACTGATGCCAAATCCTCCGTTTGCATTGTATTTATCGATTATCAACCAGATTCTTAAAATCACAGCTATAAATAATTTTAATAAATCAAACTTACGTAAAAACTCCCGTCTACGCAGTTAAGCAGCTCAACTTATTACAAGTTAAAAAATCGAGTAGTGTAATAACCGTTTAGTGAATCGTGCTCATGTGAAGCAAAAAGGCATTCATGACTTTAATGTATAGAAAATCTATCCTATATAGGGTAACAGTTAATTATTAATGTAACGGTAAATATAGCTGCCATAGAAGCTATTACCCTACTCCTTAGAATAGAGTAGAAGCAGAGTTTTATATACACTACGTGTATATAAGGATGTCGGGGAGCCTGAATCGAGGTTAACAACTTAGACAATACATTCAGGAGAACAACACTGTTCTGGTGGGTTACCTCATTGTCACCTTTATATTATATTTATACATATACATTATATATCATTTATAGTAACTATACTGGTTACTACGCCAATAGCACACATTTACTCTTACAATTAATTTAACATCTATCCTATAGGGCTTACAAGTTACTAGCTTTAAGCCCTCAATAACCCAGTCACGCTACTACTGACACAGCCGTGTCAAAGCATACGCACTTTTCTTTTTTAAACTAGTAGATCTATCTCTTCTTCAACACTTTGTTCATACCAACATCTAACAAATTTGTATTCATAACAAGAATGGCTGCTACGTAAGTACTCTTTTTTGCATACTCGAAATCAAAAAAAAGATACTGTACGGCCTGTAAATTGTGCATTCTCTGGAAAAACTCATACAACTTTGAATGAGATTAGTATCTGGGTATTGGGATTAAGAGGACTGATCTTTGCAATTCTGTGAAAGCGAACCTTTTGCTTTTTTGAATTTGGACGCTTTTTTTCCTTAAATGTATAGAAGCAGAAATGAAGAGTTTTGTACTTGCTTAAATGTGCAATAACTACAAAAATCTGCCTGAGACTCTGCGCTATGTTGAATGATAAGTTTTAAATGCTTAGGAATAGCTCCATTTTATTTCTTAGTTTTTGATCTTTTTATTCAATAGCAGGTATTGCTATTGCGATTCATTTATTGATTGCTCTAGTTAAATAGATTATTGTGCGGGTTACAGAGCCAAGTGAGATACGCTGGTCTTAATTGTCATATCTTGCGAACAGTAAAACAGAAATTATTGAGCCCTCTAATTAGAACTCTTGACTAACATAAACATATAGTGCTGTACCTGAAACAATCTTAAAGAAGCGCAAAGATAACGAGAAGATCGTTGCTGAGCGTGCCGCTGCTGCTGAAGCTCGCAAGAAAGTAAGTATTTACCAACCTTTGTGTAATGAGCGGCTATTTTGATTTTATTTTTTTTGCTTTGTTTTTTGGCCCATGCTTGATTTTTCAACGTTCTAAGAAGAACTGTTGGTTTGTTAAAAACTGGGCCATGAAAGTCGTATGATGCATAAAGCATTTGCTTATTGTTTGACTAGCTTAGGCGGTGAAGTCAAAACGTTAACCATCTATCGGGTCTGATTAACGACTTTAGTAACAAAAGAGAATATAAATAATAAAGAGTTTGATTCTTTACCCTTGGTTTAATTCCATCTAGGTGGGAAATGTTTATTTCATATAATCGTGTCTACTAACACATACTTTTTACTTATAGGCTAACAAAGAAAAGCGCGAAGTTATCTTCAAGCGTGCTGAGAAGTACGTTAAAGAATATCGTGATGCTGAGCGTGAAAAGGTTCGCTTGAACCGTTTGGCTAAGAGCAAAAACGAGTTCTACGTTCCCGCTCAACCCAAACTTATCTTTGTTGTCCGTATCAAGGGTATAAACAAGATTGCTCCTAAGCCCCGTAAGATTCTCCAACTTTTGCGTCTCTTGCAAATTAACAATGGTGTTTTCATCAAGTTGACTTCTGCTACCGCCGAGATGCTTCGTATTGTTGAGCCTTATGTAGCCTACGGTTATCCTAACCTTTCTACTGTCCGCAAGCTTGTCTACAAGCGTGGATATGCTAAAGTTGAAGGTCAACGCATTGCTATTACTGACAATGCTATTATTGAAGAACAACTTGGAAAGTATGGTATCATCTGTGTTGAAGATCTTATTCACGAGATCTATACTGTTGGACCTGCTTTCAAGCAAGCCAGCAACTTCTTGTGGCCTTTCAAACTCTCTTCTCCTAACGGAGGATGGGGTGTCCGCCGTAAATTTAAGCACTTCATTGAGGGTGGTGCCCTTGGTGACCGTGAAGAATTCATTAACGACCTTGTCAAGCGTCAACTTTAAATGTATTATGCGCTTTATGCTGATACAAAAAGTTTAGGTAATGCGGATGAATGATCTTATAAAAATACAAAGCTAAAAATTTTATGAGAGTATTAGAAACCTTATATTATTTTAATTTACATCTATAACTTTATTATAATTGTACTTTTTCGTATGCTTTTATAGAATAGAAGTGTATGCAGCAATGGTTTCTGTATTTGGACGAATCATGTCTTAGTTGTATCTATAAATTATTAATTATTAAACCTCTCCCTTGTTTAACTTTCGTTTGCCTATCTAACCGTAAGTCCTATAGGATACTTGTATTTCTACTTAAATTTACCAAATAGACCTCTTTAAATGAATAATGTCTCTATTTTTACGTTATTTGCCTAACAAAGAACCTTCTATTAGCTCAGATGCTTATGCTGTAGAAGAGGGTTTAGAATCACAAGACATTTTCAACTCAGATCAGCCTTCAACTTATGCAACGGATTCTGGTCAACTCTTATATCCTCCAAATCTTCCTGACTCATTACAGAAGCAGACAGACGAATTTGTTAAACGCTTAAAGGCACCTGTGCATAGATTACCAGTTGGGCCGGATAGTTTGTCTGCACAGTTTCAGGACTTTTACTCTGCTTTAGAATCGTCTGCACTGAAACATATAAGATCAAAACCACCTTTAAATCAACCGCTGGAGCAATTAAGAACTACGTCTGAGATTCAACAAATTAGGTTTCAATCTCAACATAAACTAGAACTTGCATTACATTTTGTGGATCTGGCACAGACTCAAATCTGTTCTTATCTTTATTCTCGTCTATTGACACTTTCTACATCGAATGATCAAGAAAATGATACACTTATATCACAGAAGTGTGGATTTTTAAGGCATATGTCTTTTTCTTTAGGTGACCTTTCTGTACCGGAAGATGAAAAAGTTGATAGTTCTGCCCTCTCAGAAGCTGCTATAACTCTTGCAACTATTGATGATTGCACTTCGCCTAAGGCTAAACTTGATGTTTTGCTTAAGACTCACAATGTTCTTGCTGATTCTCTAGTTATCCCAAATACTGACACTCTTCTACCTCTATTTATTCATTGTTTTATTTATTCAGGACTACCCAATATGTTCTCCAATATTGAGTATATAAGAAGATTTCTTTATTCAAAGTTTTTATCAGGTAGTTCTGAATATTGTTTTACAACTGCTGAAGCATGTCTTCAATTTATTCTTACTTTAGAAATATCTCAGTTTAATAACGAGAGTCAATGGGACGACTATCTCTCAAGCATATCTGAAACTGGTGCTGAATCTATAGAGCCTGAACGTCATACCTCTGCTGAGTCTTCTAGAGGTCTCTTAACATTATTTTCTGGTCCGACTGAAGCTCCATTCAAGGCAATAAGTAACTCCTTAGAAGGTTCGTATAAATACCTTACAAGTCAACTGCCTACACCTCCAACATGGAGGCAAGGATCTAATACACCTCAAGATGCGCATTCGTCGTTAGCTGCAGTAGCTACTGCTTCTATACCGAATTTGATTAAACCAATCAGTCCTCCTATTTCCAAGTTCTTAAAATCTGAAGTTGGCGGCCTTAAAATTTCAGAAATATCTGAATTATTGAAGGACTACAAAAGGCTTGCAAATGACATCGAAGAGCGAAATCTCTTCTCTTAAATACTATATTGTTAACTTTTATATTTTATAAGTTAAATATAAGTTAATTTAATTAAATGATAGGCAGTTTTCCTAATTATATAAAAATAGTATAGGATATATTATTTATACTATTCCCTTACTAGTAAAGCAGCCATTCCCATACCTGTTCCCATGCACATACTTACTACTCCTAAATGCTTATCCTGTCTAGCAAGTTCTGCAAGTATATCAGCTACAAGCCTAGCACCTGTACAGCCTAAAGGATGACCAATTGCGATAGCACCACCGTTGGGATTTATCTTATCCTTAGGAATGTTTAGCTTTCTCATACAATAGAGCACTTGAGAACCGAATGCTTCATTTATTTCAAAAATATCAATATCTTCTACTGCTAAACCGGAAGAATCTAAAACTTTTGGTATAGCAGCGACTGGTCCTATGCCCATTTCATCTGGGTCTACGCCTGCAATTCTAGACAGTGCAAACTTCCCAATAGTTTTGAAGCCATGTTTTTCGGCAGTTGATCTTTTCATAAGTAGAATAGCAGCAGCAGCATCTGATATTTGTGAAGAATTTCCAGCAGTAGATGCACCGTCCGGCTTAAAGGCAGGCTTCAACTTAGATAATGCTAGAACTGATACGTCTTCTCTTGCACCTTCATCATTTGATACAGTGATTGTACTTTGATCCCCTGTTCTTTTGTCTTTAATCGATGTAGTTACAGAAATAACATTGGTAAGTCGTCCTTCGCGTTGCGCTATAATTGCTCTTTGGTGTGACTCCATGGAAAACTTATCTTGCTCTTCGCGCGTTATAGCATATCTTTTAGCAATATTTTCAGCCGTTATGCCCATTGGCATTAAGCAATCTCTTGCATGTTTATTCTTGCTTTCCTTAAGACCGGGCCATATATCTTGCGGTACAGCTCTAGTGTCATAATTTCTAGTCATGGATTCTACACCTGCTCCAATTCCTATTTCAATTTGACCAGTAGAGATAGCATTAGCAATTATTGATATCGCTTGTAAACCAGAAGCGCACTGTCTATTACATGTTGTAACACAAGTTGAATTAGGAAACCCATAATGGTTTATAGCCATACGAGTCAATTTTGCGCCACCTAATTCAGGCAATACATTACCTACACATATATCTTCGACCAAAGATGGATCACATCCTACATCACTGATAACAGCAGTTAATGCTGCACCTAGAAGTTGTTCGGGATACGTATCCTTAAAGGCCCCTTTATAACTTTTTGTTATCGGAGTTCTTTTGGCGGATACAATGACTATATCATCAGAATTTTTTGAATTCCAATCTTTCGTATCATTCAAGAATTTGAATTGATTTAACACTTGCTTTAATCGGTCAGACATTGTATCTGAAGCAATATGCTGTATTTAGTGGGATATGTTATGTCAATTCTACAAAAAATTGTGGTCTCTTTTTATAAAAGAGTTCTCGTAAGTTGCTCGGAATATGAAATCTTATTATCGGATAAAGCATCTCTCTTGTACACTATTCTTTCGGATATAATTATTTTATCTTATAACCGTATTTTTTAGGATAAGAATAAGTTAGTGAATTATCTTAAGTTAACCGGTATAGAGCTTATCATAAATTAATTTATCGGTAACCGTTATAAAAATGTCGATCGTAATTTACCCCCCACAAAATTGACTTTCATATTGTATCGGGTTAGGGTTTGTAATTGTTCAATATTTTGAAAAAGAAGGAGATATTATATCTGTCATTATGTTTTCAATCTCATTTTCATATCTTCTGATAACGTCCTTTCAAAAGGATTAAAACGCAGCATAGGTGTCAACAATGGTATAAAATGCTTAGAACTGTATGGAAGCTGAGATTGTAGGAATTCTGTTATCATTGATTCAGAATGATACGGCATTGATGTCGGCTTTGCTAAGCTTGCTCCCATACTAGAACCAAAGAATTCGGGCCATTCAGAATTATTAGGATACCCAACTGCTAATAGTATTAAGTACAAACAGTTGAAGGGTGATGCAGAAGAGTAAGCTTGTAAATTGTTCGCAAACAAAGGTAAAAATCTTAAGCATTCACCGATTGTTAATGCAGTTGCCCAGATATCAATGGATTCACTGTAACATTGAGTTATATTACAAAGTAATTCTGGTGATTGAAATCTAAGTGTGCCTTTTTTTATATTTCTCTTTTCATAAACAGCATTACCAAAATCCATAATTTTGATTTGATTGTAGACATTTATTAGAATATTACTAGGCTTAATATCTCCATGGATTATTCCATTCTTATGAATATATGATACACCGCCTATTAATTGAATGAAAATCTCATAAGTTTCATCGATAGTAATGCTTTGGTCTTTAATCATATTATCAATTGTACTCTCGACAAATTCAAGGACCATAAACTTTTGTTCACTTTCAATTATTCCAAAGAGTTTAATTATATTTGAATGATTCAAAGTTCTCAAGATGTCCAGTTCATCGTCACTATTGATTCTTTTCAAGACTGCAACATTTCCATTAGCTATTTCTTTAACTTTTTCAATTCTGCTATGTTTACTTTCATGTAACTTTTCCAAGATTTCAAACTCTTCAACTTGATAATTTAAAACTCTATTCATGTTAATAAACTAACAAGAGGCAAGAAGCGTAAAAGAAAAATTGGTGATCTGTTTCCAATTGCTCTTCGAAAGCATGTAAAATTTACCCTAATAATAATACATTTTTAACGATTTTAAGAAAGCAAACTATCGTTCTTGAGGAAAGGTTTATCGAATTACACGACCACTTCTAATTGTACTCCCACTTATCGATATATATTATAAATGTTAGCCTTTAAATATCGTTCTGGCTTACTTAAATCTCCTGGTAAGAGATTTAATAGTTTTTTAAGTACATATCTTCGAAAAACAATAGAAACTACAGGTCCTATAACGTTAGCTGCTTATATGCGACAATGCCTAGTAAACCCAGAGTTTGGTTACTATATAAATAAAGATCCTCTTGGATCTGATTTTATTACTTCGCCTGAAATTACCCAAATGTTTGGAGAGGTTTTAAGTATATGGTTTTATGGGCAATGGTTGATACAAGGCTCTCCCAGTAATTGTCAAATAGTTGAACTGGGACCTGGAAGGGGTACGCTGATCTCAGATATGATTCGTACTTGGACTAAATCTCCGACTATGAAGTCTTTTATAAATTCCATACAAGGAATACATATGGTAGAAGCGAGTCCTGAATTAAGACGAAAGCAAAGTATTTCTCTATCTGGTAATGCGCTGCAATCCGATGTATTCACAACACATGGTAACAAACCTGTTTATTGGCATGATACGATATCGGATGTACCTAAATCTATACCTTCTTATATAATGGCACATGAATTTTTTGATGCTCTTCCTATACATGCGTTTGAAAAAACAACACATGGCTGGAGAGAACTTTTGGTTAATTATGGTGTTGTTCCGACCCAAAGTACTCTTTCTCTACCTAATCAAACTATTATCAGATCAAAAGAATCTGCTTTGAAGAACTCTACTTTTCACTTAACCCTTGCGGGTGCTGAAACTCCTTCTAGTTATTTAATAAACAATTCTCAGCGTTTGAATAATTTACCCATTGGAAGCAGGGTTGAAATATGCCCAGAAGCTCTCGATTGTGTTGCAAAAGTTGGTAGTTTGTTGTCTAACAATGATGAAGGCGTATTCCTAACAATAGATTACGGAAATGAAGCAGCTCCTACCAATACTTTCAGAGCTTTTGCGAACAATGAAGTTGTTAATCCTTTTGAAGCACCTGGCTCTGCTGATTTAACTGCTGATGTAGATTTTGGAGCTTTAACGGAAGCTGTTAATTTTAAAAATCCTGATATAGTTACTCAAGGTCCATTAGAACAATGTGATTTTCTTCATGCATTAGGAATCCAACAGAGAGCTTCAATGCTTGAGGAATCTTTAAAGGGTGAACAAAGTAAGAATCGTATAGTCAATGCCTATAAGCGTTTAGTCGAGAGATCTGGTGGATCAATGGGTAAAACATATAAAGCATGGGTAATGGTATCCAAAAGGTTTGGTCAGAAGCCTCTGTTAGGATTTGGCGGCTCTCTGTGACGGAATTGTACAGGTGTAGTTCACGATTTAAATGATATTTAACAAAATATAAGTACAATTCTCATAACATCTTGTCTCTTTTAATGCTTAGCTATTCAGTGTCGGCGCTTAATAAATTATTAGCCTCAGCTTCGTCTGATGAAAGCACTGGCTTATCGTCATCAGTTTGTGATGATGAGTTATCATGATCATCCCTGTTCTCTGTTTCAGTTTCCTCCTCCGCTTCTTCTTCTTCAGAATCTGAGTCTGGGAGTTCAGTGTATGTATACGCTTGGGGATCGTATTTATGTAAGGCATTTGATCTTACAATTAGTTCCTGTTCTCTTGGATCTCTCAAACTAAGTTCAATTGCAGAAACATTCGACTCCCTTTGTGTCACAGCTTTAGGATTTTGTTTTCTGCGCTTAAGACTAGTACGACCAGCGATAGGAACATAAGTAGCAGTATTTGCATTTTCATCAAGGGCAATAAGTACCTCTGCAAATCGATCATTATTACCTTTATACTCCATAACATAGTCCCGTTCATGTATAAAACGTAACACATTCTTAAGATCAACTTTAGCATCAGGTTTTGTAGCTTCTTTTATTTTTTGTATATCTTCTTTTTTGGTATGATAAGCAGCCATCCATTCTTCTCTTCCAATGGAATATGGGCGGTAAAGTTCAGTTGCAAGAGTATCATTATCTGAATTCTTTTCAGCTGCAGAGTATGCAGGTTTTATAACAATGTAGTCTAGATCTAAAGCAGAAACATCAGGAAGTAACGGAAATACACCTTGTGCAACCAAGTGCTTCTTTTTCGGATGGCGTAAAGCACCATTAGCATACGGAGCATTTGATTCCTTAAATACATTTTCAATAAGATTAGCCTGTTCTTTAGGGTCTAAAAACTTCTCAGCATCGTCAGAATTCCAAAGGGATGCTGATTTATGAGAAGCTGCAGAATTGTCAGTTCTTTGTCTTACAGCCTCAGTGCTGATATACTCAGTTCTTCTAAGAAAAGCAACATTTGGTTTTGATTTAGTCGGAATATTAGCAATATTTCTAATAGATGAAACATCTACAAGAAGCTCTTGATCTTCCGGATCCAATTCGACATCCTTCATAGGATTAAGAACAGATACGTCGTCGTTTAAAGCTAAAGGGATATGAAGTAAATCCAAAGACATTCCAAGCTCTATATCAATATCAACATTAAGTGCAGTCTTTTGAAGTAAAGAACTAGAAAACGAAGGATCTAGGAATGAATCTATCGATAATGGTATTGTCCTCAATTTCGGAGCACTTGGAGGTGGTGGAAGAGAATTGTTGTATCTAATTCTAGCAATATACTCCTGGTGACTGCTTGAAGACATTTTTTCTTGTATAGTTGAGAATTGCTAAAATAAATATGTCTTTTACTCACTCAAAATATCTATGAACGATCGTCAAAATTCGTGCTTGCTTTTTTTAATGTAAACAGAGCAAATGAATATGGTAAACTGGCTAAATTCCTTACTTCGAAAAAATCCGCAAACTGGTTAAGCTTCGGTTTTTTCACACTATCCTATACTGGTTACACAAAGAATATATGTGATGGAAAATAAGGGTTTCATCAGATCATTTTTCTGTGATTTAATCCACTCAATTGTATATCCCATATATAGGATAGGATATAGCCGTTATAAACCAATTTTACGCTGTAACTAGCAATAAAAGCCTGGATAGTTGTATTTTTTGAGGATTTTTGTATTTTTGTATGGAATTTATAGATAACATAGAAGAACATGTTCTTGAATTGTTTATAGACAAAGAATATTACGAGAATAACACCTACGATAAAACTCGAAATACAAAAGGTGCTCGAGGCTTAGGTACGATTGATGGTTCTGCAAATGACGTAGATATAGATATAAATAATAGAACATACACTATTCATCAAAATCCTGGTTTTTTCACAAGTTCAGATTCAAGAGGTACTACAGGTTCTGTATTGTGGTCTACTTCTGTGCATGTAGCTGAATGGTTTAATAAATCGCCTCCAACCTATTTGGACACTTCTACTATTCTTGAGCTTGGCTCAGGAACTGGCCTTCTTGCATGTGCCATTTCATGCGATACCTTTATAGCCACAGATCAAGCTAATATCTTAAGACTTGCAACTAAGAATGTTAAATCTAATCCTACTGAAAGGAAGAGAAATTTTGTTGCTGTTGAAGTTGATTGGGAGTACCCTTCTGAAAGTTTACGCGTTCTACTATCTAACAATCTTCCTTCAGTCTCTTTGATCATTGCAATTGATACAGTATACAATTATGCATTGATAGATCCTTTTCTCAGTACTCTGCATTTCCTGTCTAGACAATGGCCAGCTGCTGATATACTTATTGTTCAGCAGTTACGGCAGCCAGATGTATTAGAAGTATTCTTTAAGTCATCTCAGAAGTACTATAAAATTAAGCATATTTCAACCTCTGAAGTCTGCCAGTATTTGAGTCCTATGTATGCTGCGCATTTACTAAAGCCTATATAACCTTAGACGTAATGTAATAATGTTGGTTAAGAGCATAGGATAAGATAATATTCTTTTTTTGAAAATCCTTAAATTACAGATTATTTTAAACTTAATGGATATATTCTATAAATTAGCATAACGGTTAGAATACAAATTATGCTTAACCGTTAAAATAATCAATTAACTTATAAAAAATACTTAAGATATATATACTTCCCATATAAGCCTCTTTGTAAATGAAAATAAATATTAATGCATAACAGGTAATTATCATGGTCATTGTTAGTTCGTAATCGTGTTTGCTTCCTTCAAACATCTGGTGGAGGGCCACTTCTTAAAAAATCCAAAAAATCGTCAAGTTCATGTGCCTCAGACACAACTGAGTCTATAGCATGTAACTCTTCATCGATATGACGAACTTCTTCATCGGATCCAGTTGAAATTCCGGTTAACTCAGGTACGGTTTGAAAAGGAACAAAAGATAATCCATTTACACCCATATGTTGGTGTGATGGCAGATCTTTATTATATGAATTATTCGTATGGCGTGATATAGCTGAACCTCTTCTGAGTGCCCCAAAAGTAACAAGCGAAAGAAGAGACCCAGCTATAGATGGCCTGTTGTTGTCTTCCTGAGAATCATTGCTGTGCTGTCTATCTCCATTTGCAGAATAACTTAAAGTATTCTTTCGCGTAGCAACTGAATGATGCGATAATGTTCTTACTTTTCTCAAACTTTTCCAAGGTTTTTCTTTCAGTGCATAAACTAGAGAATCAACAAAACAGTTAATAGGGTATATGCCGGCAACAAGTACGTTCAGCCAAGATGGAACAAAAGTAAAATAACCCCATATACTTGCAATTAAAGGGAAAAGCCAGATAAAAAGATATGCTGCAGGGTATATGAAAACGTAAGTTAGTTGTCGCTTAATAGCTTCTCTTTCTGAATCGCCAGAACGGCCTTTCCTGCGCGCTTCGGTAGGAGGTTCATCCGTTGCAAGAATAAACTGTTGTTGTCGCATTGCACTTCTAGTTGTATGTGCAATACTTGCTTTATGCTCAGTAGCTATTTTTGATGTTGATGTGACTGAACGCCTTAGCTCGTACGGTGGATTAACAAACGATTCACTGCCTTCTGTTGTATCTGAGCTTTCTTGTGAGTTGGATTTTTCACCCTCAACTTCAGGGTAAACAAAGCTTTGAGCGACATCATGAATTGATATGTAAGATTTAGACCTCGAGTCAGGTTTAGTAGATAGAGGACAGTCTTGAATTGATAAAGGGGATACGCCTGAATTAGTAGTAAGACGTCTAGAAATAGGATGAGCAATGGCTAATGGGCAAACTTCGCCATCATGAGTATGATTTGTATTAAACCCTTTCCACTGTTGGTTTCCATCAAATACAATACGGTTGTTTGCTGTAGAGTCTGACGGCGAAGGATCGTGAGTGTAAGGTCTCCATATCGGTTCAGGATCTGCGGAACTTGCAGCGGCAGCAATAACATTTGAAGTAGATGCAAATATTGAACGAGAGTAAACATATATGTAAACGTAGAGAATGAGAATAAGAACAAAGATTATATAACGAGGTACCCAAGAAAGAAAAAGAGCCCAATATATGGGATTTCCAGCCATATAACACATCGACCCAGTAAATTCGTAAGCTTCAAAGGGAGGTAAGCCTATAAATATCAGCGAAGCAGTTAGTATAGGTACGATTACCCATAACGCATATACATATAGTCTATAATCGTATAACCCACCTTTAGATCTATCAGCAAAATGAGGGTATCTAACTGCCAAAAAGGAATGTATAGCTATAAACAAGATAGCCATATCTTCTGATCTTGTGAACACAAATAATAAATAACCACTTGTTGTGCATAAAGCTTGATGCTCATATTCTAAAGAGAATACAGCATTTATACCACCATTGCCTAACAGCCATATAGGGAGCCATAATTGTGGTAAAGCTCTTAAAAAGTCAGATACTAATAGTAAAAGAACTAAATGGGATCTATAAGGCAAGGCCTTTTCTGTATTAGCTTTAATTGCAAGTAAAGATATCATGATTACACCAGATATTAAAGATAAACTAGCAGTAGCTATTGAAACAGATATCACCCATAAGAGTTCATTTTCAGACATATCGTCCGCGTCTGTGACATTATAATATATCATTATTTTCGCAGATACTGATCAATTTAATTCTTTGGTCCATGTATCTAGGAGATGCCAAATTCTTTTAAAGAATAAGATATACTGAAAAGTATTGTAATACCAAAAAGGGGTAAATAGTAATAACAAAAGAAGACCGAGATCGATCGAAAACAAAACAAAACGAAAGATTAGAAAAAATAAAAGAGCTCGATGAATATAATTAAAAACAAATAAAAAGAAAGGCGTATTTTAAAATGCTAAAATGAAAATTCCAAAAACAAGAAAAAAGATAGATAGAGAGAGAAAAAAAAAGAAGTAGAGTTGTCCACTTGTTTGGAGTGTTACGTTGATTTTTCTTGTATTCAAGCTGGAGAAAAGGTTAAAAAACGATCAAATTAGATAATCAGATAATGGTATGTATAGCCTTTTTGATTAAAAGGATAAAAAGGTTAAAAGGACAGTATAAGATCTTAATAAGATAATAAAAACTGTTGGATTTCTTAACGAAAATACAACCGTATGTACAAGCAGAAGGAAAAACACACGCCAAATCGTGAAATTTTTATAATTATTTAAAGAGAATAAATATAGGATAAAGTAGAAAAGAAAAGAGATAATGAGAAAGAATCCAAATAAGGAAATAGAGAAAGAAACTGTGTTTTATCCTATAATCTTCCAAAACTCTATTTTTTATGAGTTAAAGATTAAGACATGTATCCTATAGATTTCAAAGAGTAGCCTAAAGAAATTTAATCTTATAACGATTATAACCGGTTATATATTTTTAAGAAGTAAATCAGTAACTTAACATATAGGAATAAGCTAACCGGTTAACTATATGTTAAATTATTCTCAAGTGATAAAAAATGTCTATAAAATATAAGAAAATATAACTTTGATAAGGCGAAAGAAAGAAATAAGCAATCTGGATTTATCCATAAACTGTGTGAAGAGCAAAGCTATATTCCTTATATAATATCTTATTTTCTTAAAGTTTAGAACCAATAAGGCACATTAAATGAACCTAAAATTTTCATAAACGAATTTAACTTATCACGGTGTGCTCGTCTTTTAACTCTTAGGTAATTTATATCGTTTAAAGGATTATTCTATTGGTTTAATTTCTTGAATTCTTTTTTTTATTAACATTCTTTATGTATGATCTTTTCGCAAACGTAAATCGTTGTCTACATAGCGATCGACAACTGAGTCGCTTTTTTGGGGTTTATTTTTTTTACCTTCAATTCTATCCTATAAAAGATAGCCGTTAACTTAACTTACGTGTAAAGAAGTTGGTTTTTAATAAAAGCCTTGCTACATGCCAAAAGAAAGCAAATTTGGTGCGGCTGGTGGCCTATACTTTTTTAAATATGGGATATGTGTTTGGCTTTTAGCGAGGCTTTTATTAAAAACCAACTTCTTTATTTTTACTTACGTGGATAATATTATTCGAAGATGAAAGAGCCGTATCTTAATTTGTGATTTCTTTTGATGCTTGATTCTTTTCGATTTACATAAACCTTCTTCCCCCATCCAATTATCTTTTATTCTATTCTGCATGATACTAATATTACATCTAGAATATAAGAAATTTCTTTATCCAATATAGGTTATCTTATCTTCTTTCTTTATAAACTACAAATATCTATGTCATTTAGGCATTTAAGCATTTGCTTTTAGTTATAGAGTATTCCATGTTAACCCCACAATTTCGATCGAAGCTACAACATCGGTTTCGCATTTTTTGTTACGTTGCAGCATAAAAACTACTCCTTAAAATACTTTTATTTCTCTAGTATATAACCTTCCATTATCCCATGCAGGGTTGGTGTTTTTCTATATTTGTCTCCGCACATATGACTAAAATGCCTTATCCTCTCTGCGGCTCTTAGCTTTACCCCTCTAATTCTTGAATCCTTCTTTCGAATCAAGCATAATGAAGCGTTTTATACCATTAGAGTGTAATCCTGATGTATTCAACAATTTAGCGCATTCATTGGGTTTACCTCAATCTCTTTCTTTTGTTGACGTATACGCCTTATCTTCTGATCTTCTTGATTTTGTTCCAAGACCTGCTTATGCTATAATTTTAGCTTTCCCTATATCAGAGACTTATGAGTCCTATAGAAAAAATCAAGACGCTAATGAACCTGAATATAATCAATTTGGTTCTTCTGAGAATGTTTTATGGATTAAGCAAACAATAGCTAATGCTTGTGGTTCTTATGCTCTACTTCACGCTGCTTTAAATGGCCCTACTCGTGATCTTATTCTTCCGAATTCTACTTTCAGTTTTTTACTCAATCAATTGACACCTGCTGATTCTAATTCTCGCAGTGCTATTATAGAATCTTGTGACGATTTAGAAGTTCAACATGGTTCTGTCGCTCAAACTGGTGATACTGCTACGCCTTCTTTAGGAGATGAGGTGGACACTCATTACGTATGTTTTTGTAAAAGCACTAAAAATGGGCATCTATACGAACTTGACGGCCGAAGAAAAGGCCCTGTAGATCATGGCCCCTTAGATGCTCCTGATGCTGACGTACTTTCTTCTAAAGCTTTAATACCTTTACAACACTTCATCGATCGAGAAGCTGAATCTGGAAATATTAACTTTTCAATGATAGCTCTAGTAAACAGCTGGTAAATTCATTAATTTTACAAAAAAAATCATATCTCTTACTCAGAATCACTCGTAATTCTTTCTTCTCCGTCATAGAATCTATTACTTTCACTGTCAATAAATTCAATCTCTCGAGAACTTACTTTATCTTTATATTTCCAGCCGCTCACAAAATTCATGCTAACTTTATCAAGCATCTTAGTAACATCTGCGTTTAGAAATTTACCATCTCCTTCACGTTTCTCTCCACCAATTCCATATCCATGACATATAGTCTTCTGAACTGTTCCTAAAATCAATGCTTGGTTAAATAAAACCCATATGTGCGAGCCAGCGCCTATCTCCTCTTCATCTTTTTCCTGATCAAAATTTTCTTCAACATCTAACAGAATCTTTCTAAGTGTGCTACCAATATTCTTTACCACAAGTTCTGCATCTTCCATACTACTGAATCTTGTCGAAACTATACTAAGCCCGATGTATAAACTGTAGTCCAGCTTCGCTAAATTCGAAGAATACACCGCCGTCCCTCGAAGTGTCTCCATACTCCCAAATTGTTCTAAGATTTTCTTCCTCCGAGCCTTGTGAATCCCTTGTAATGAATGGTATATGGATCTAAATGGTGCTAAGGACCATATCTCTTTCTCTTGTCTGCTTCGCTCTTTTGCTGCTTCGCAGAACTCTTTGACAACTTCTTCGCATATTCCAATCGTTTTATCATATTTTGCTAACGACAATCTCAGCCTTCTAGCTCTTGTAGACAATATTACGTTCTTGCTCATTTCAAGCCCAACTAACACTGCCAATAAGTCCATAGGATAACTCATACCTAATCCAATATAATACTCTGCAATCTTTAAAAGATCTATCATCTCATTAGTATCCTTCACAAGTGAAATACTACGTTGAAATTGAGGTAGTACTGATCGTATAATTCCTTGGAGTACAATATCCTCTGCATCTTCAGCGTCACTACGTATACCTCGCAACTCTTCCGCTGTCATCTCTTTACTTCCAGATTCGCTAGTATCACTCTTTGATGATCTAATTTGAACTCTCATTGAGACAAATGAGTGCAGTATGCTTATAGCTATCGTGTGATCTTTCGGGTCGTCACTTGCAAATCTGAGACTAATATTTAAACTGTGCCCTTTAGATTCAAACTCAGCCGGTTTCTTGCTGTAAATAAGTGCTATAGATTTCTCTATTGCCCTCTTCAGAGTGCTTGGACACTGTATATTTCGCCCAATTAATTCTAACAAACTGAGAAATGTACTTGTTAAATCTGAAACTTCATCAGTGTACCTTTTCATATTTTTGTCGGAACTGTTATGCGCTGCCGCCAATAAGCTAGCCAACATAAAAACAACTCTTACTGCACTATGGCTAAACTTTTGATATAAACTCAACTGCTTTATCAAAGCATAGATCAGCTGCAGGTATGAACGAAGTTCACTAACTCTAGTCGATATAATGCATAATAATCTGCTAGCTTCAATCAAACATGGCAAACTATATAAAGTTAGCTTTTTTTTAATGTGCCCTGAAATATTTCTGAGTTCGTTCTTAGACATACCTAGTAACTCGTGTTGAATTGAGTTGGCTAAAACTGTCAATATGTGAAGACATGTCACACTATCAAGATCTTCCTCCATGGTTAGCATTATTGACAAAGATGAAATATGATTACATACTACTGCCTCTGGAAAATAAGAAACCATATTTTCAATAATTTTAAGTCCAGTTCTATAGAATAAAACAGATCCGTTCTTTTCTAACGAACTCAAAATTCCATCAATAAGAAACGTCAGATATTTCACATTCGTATCTCTTCTATTCAAAATATGTTTCATAAGTCCGTCCATAGCTATTGAAAAGTCGGTACACAAAGGTGCAGCTAAACATATCAAGGACCCAATGTCTTCAGATGTCAAAGTATTCCCAAATATAATACCGTACAAGCATTTAAAACAATAATCTTGTATCACAGGATCTTCATCAGCAGTCATGTCTATAATCAAACTAATAACTTGAAGTCGTATACCATGTATAGAATGTAACTCATTGTGCTGTGGAAGAAAATACTGCTCCATTGACTTTAAAAGCCGCTTTCTGACTGATACTTTTGTATTCATCAGCTTATTCCTAACAAATCGCAAAAAATGATATGTAGTTTTTTCAATTGTGTCGGAATCAGATCCCACAAGAGGAGAGCATAGCGATAATGCAGCACATTGAACAGTAGCTTTCGTACTAAATAGTGATCCAAATGCAAAATGAGAAATCTCATAATCTTGAAAAAGCTCAGGATAATGAGGCAAAATACGGCTCAACAAGTTCAGGAATTTCACCTCTGTGTTGGCATTTCGAAATAACTCATTATTAATTGATCCCTTTAGGCTCTTCAGTACAATCCACTTCATTTTTGTTCCACATATGTGTAGCATGTATGCTCTTGATATTAGACGCTCTTTCTTGGGTGACGATTTTAAGTTCTTTTCTTGAGATTTTTCCTGTATAGCTTCGACCCAGGTACTATACGCGGATTTAGCCATGTCATTCTTATGGTCTTCATTGCTAATGTTCTTCATTAAATTCGTAACCTCTGAAACAAAAGCCATATAGGCTGTTTCACTTTCCATTTGAGCATATCCTTGAAGTGAATCGATGATAGTAGATACGGAAGCATCAATATTATCAATATTGTCAAATGTAAGATCAATTTCCTCTGTCCTATTCTTCAGGTTATCAAAAACAGAGAATGCCAGCTCTCCAAAAATATCAAGTACGCCTTTAATTGTATTAGTGTCAGTGGAGTCAAAAGGATACTTTGTTATATGCTGAAAAAAAAGCGCAAGCATGTTCACAAGAGGAGGATAATCAAAGCATTTGGTGGCAGTTCCTATATCATAAAAAATGGCTGTGATCCAAGCCTGTGATAGTTTGTTTGCAGATAATGAAAAATGTCTGGTCATAGCCTTAATCATAGCCAAATATAGCTTTTCGTAGTACTCTCTAATCTTCTGGTTTGCTTCCAAAGTTTCATTTAAATTTAACGAATATTCAAAAGAGTAAAAGCATCTTTGGGGAATCTCAAAAAGTAAATGCGATAAGCATTGTATTAATTCACCATTAGAAAGTTTTCGATACTTGGAAATGGAAAACGAATCCTTATTCAAATCTGTAGAGATGCTAAAACTATCTAAACAGGCAAATATTTCATTAATATCATCATCGTCTAATGAATTTCTATTCATGAAGAACAAGATAATTGAAGAAGCACAATTCTGAATATCAGATAGAGCTTCTGTGATATTCCCAGAAATATGCATGCTTAAAGCAGGGTGAAAGCAGAAGGTGAGGATGCTTATAAGTCTTGAGCGAGATAGGTGAGACAAAGATCTCGTTTTTGTAACTAATACAAATTCTAAAACATGCAAAGTCTTTGAAAGAGCAAATATGAATGTGTTATCAGGAGAGCAGATGGCTAAAGATTGCTGATTCAATACGTAAGAAAGAGCACTAAATAAAGGAGTGATAATGCTGTCAGATAAGATATGTGAGTTCGATAGCAAAGATAAATGAAGACAAGATCTCACAATTGAGCAGAGTAGAAAGCAAGACACAGTTGGGCTGCAAATAAGTGAGTTGAGAGTATTAGCTAAAAGAGAAAAGAGTATAGATAACTGATCCTCTACGTTACACTGAGTAGTTTCATCTAGAGCAGTCCAGTTTGGCTGTTCAAGCATTGCGTCAATGCTATATAATTCGTCCTCAGATAAAACGTCATTATAGTCATGGCTTTTAAGCTGCAAGGCAAGTTCATGAACAATATCAACAGCGCTAATTTCCTTTTTGTCAGGCTGTAGATCAATTTTGTCAATCATATGAGTATGATCTTTTATTATAGTCTTCTGATTACTATCTGTACATGAGTCATTCTCCTTAACCAAATCAGAAATATTGATAGGTTCTGAATCAAGTTCAGGATGCCTGGCAGAACTTATATTATTATTGTTAGAATTGGCTAAAACGGATAGTACATAAAGGGCTTTTGAAGAAGATTGACGCGCATCAAAATCAGCTATGACTGGCTCACTTCGTAAAATGGAAGGTAACGGTACAAATCTGCGACCAAGGTTTTTTAAAAAGTAAGGTGCAAGTACTGCAGCTATATCTGAGACAGTCTCAGAAGACCATTTGTCGTTTAAAGGAGCTAATTCAGTATCAGTTATTGGAACTTCTGAATGTAAAGATGGCGGAGGTATGGAGTCTATTAAAACTGATATAGGCAATACACCTGTCACTGGAGTGTATTTTCTAGCAATTTCCAGTGTGTCAGGCATATTTACATCATTCTTTATCTCTTTCAACATACTTATTGTATTTCAATAAGTTCGGAAGCATTAATACTATGACGCGTTAGAGGAATATTTATGAAGATAGATCGCGTGTATGATTCGTAAAAACTTTAAAATCAATATCGCGCTCAAAGTAGGAAAACTATTAGGGCCTATGACAGCTCTAAGAGGGTATTTAGGGCTTATGTAATATGATATATAACCGTTAAACTGAATTTTTCTTTGGTATTTTTCTCTTTCTTCTTTCTTCTTTCTATGGGATATTATCTGTCAACTAGAATCCAATATTTTTTGTATAAAGGACTCTATATTTTATAATACTCGGTATTATTTTTTATTCGTAGCTATTGTGTCATTGTAGTTTTATTTTTGAGAGATATGATGATTATCAATGTTTACAAATTCTAAACCTAGCTCACTCAGAAGAATATTATTTGAATGATCTCGAGAATACATTATTTCTGATCTCTTGTACGTAAAGCAATTTTCTTATGTTAATACTATTTCGCAAGTAATTTATATTGATCCTATATAATTAATTAGCTTAAACATAAATAAATATAAAATATAGGATAGTTAATAATTTACGTAATTTTTGTCTGGATTCGGACGTGTAAACTTTCTCAATCAAGTACTTTCTGATTTCGCTCTATCCCTCTACTTTCCATTCGTTGAACTATGCTTGCTGAAGAATTTCTTAAAGCTTTAGATGATGAGAAAGCTGCTGATATTGCTGAATGTGAAGCTTTATTAAAAGCTTTATCGCCTAAACAATTAGCTAGGCGTGGTTTGGCCTTACTGGATCTTACAGTTACGGGTATAAGAAGTGCCTTTGGTGGTAAAACTGAACTTCAATTATCTCCAAATTTACGTATAAATCAAGATATAAGTGCAGTTGATATAAAAGTAGGAGACACAGTTAAAATAGAGACTAATAGATCAACCTCTAAAAAGGATGAAATATCATCTTTCAACGGTGTTATCTCTCGTATGAGTTTGAAACTTGTATTATTCATTCTTGATGGCTCAGATGATGAAATATCTAGAGCAATTAGCATCCTTTCAGTTGTTGACTCACTGTGGATGGTAAAACTGACTAATACTGTAACATATAGACGTATGAATGAAACTCTTGAATCTCTTAAAGCTCTAACTGCACCTACACATCTTCAGCAAGTAGTAATTGGCTCAATTGCTCCTGAATTAACTGCGTTTAAAGAGAAAGTAAATGAATTGAAGTTCTACAATGAAATGCTAAATTCTGATCAAAGAAAGGCTGTTAAATTTTCTTTAGAGTCGGAACTCTCTGTGGTACATGGTCCTCCTGGTACTGGTAAAACGCACACTTTGATTGAAATCATTCGACAAGTAGTTGATATGAATGAAAGAGCTTTAGTGTGCGCACCGTCTAATGTAGCTGTTGATACTATTATTGAACGTTTATCAAACTATTTTCCGCCTGAGTATATAGTACGATTAGGACATCCTGCTCGCGTGTTGAATTCTACATTGAAGTTTTCCTTAGACATTATTTCTAGAAGTTCAGATTCGGGCCAAATAGTAAGTGATATTCGTAAAGATATTGATGAGCAGCTTGTTAAGCTGAAAAAAGTTAGACTTTCCCGTGAAAGGAAAGCTATTTATGAAGAACTTAAAGCATTGAGGAAAGAATTAAGAATAAGAGAGAAAAATGTTGTTCATAATGTTTTATCCCATGCTAAAGTTATTGTATCAACATTACATACTTCAGGATCTAGAAATATATTGTGTAGTTCAGATATACGTTTTGATACGATTATCATAGATGAAGTTTCACAATCTCTTGAACCACAGTGCTGGATACCTATTATTAACTTTCCATCTGTTAAGAGACTTGTTCTGGCAGGTGATAATCAGCAATTACCTCCTACGCTTCATGCTAAAGGTTTTAATATACTTAAGAAAACACTCTTTGATAGAATGGCTAAGCTTCATAAAGGAATTATAAGCTTACTGACTATTCAGTATCGTATGAACAAAGCTATAATGGATTTCCCTTCTAGGGAGTTTTACGGCGGTAAATTGAAGGCAGATAAAAGTGTTTCAGAGCATACACTGTCAGAGTTTCCTGTTGTTTGTATCACTTCTGAAACTCAAACACCTGTAAGACTTATAGATACACAAGGTGGACAGTTTATGGAATGTGAAGGAATGATATGGGAAGGATGTGGTAAAGGAATTATGAATGAAGAAATGAGTAAATGGAATTTAGGTGAAGCACAACTTGTAATTGAAGAAGTTAATAAATTGATAGGATGGGGAGTCTCGGGAGATATGATTGGTATAATTGCACCGTACTCAGCACAGGTACAAGTTATATCAAAACTGATTGCAGAAGACATTAGGTTTGA
This sequence comes from Tortispora sangerardonensis, assembly GCA_030566855.1. Taxonomy (NCBI): domain Eukaryota; kingdom Fungi; phylum Ascomycota; class Trigonopsidomycetes; order Trigonopsidales; family Trigonopsidaceae; genus Tortispora; species Tortispora sangerardonensis. The sequence goes on along the minus strand of JAKUBJ010000007.1, from coordinate 23,847 downwards.
GAAGTATTCAAATATTGAAATATCGACAGTTGATGGATTTCAAGGAAGAGAAAAGGAAGTCGTTATCATTTCTCTGACAAGATCTAATGAGGATGGCGAAGTTGGATTCTTATCTGACTATAGACGACTCAATGTATCAATTACGAGAGCTAGAAGATTACTTATTGTTATTGGCGATCATGAAACTTTAGCAAAGGGAGATAAGGTTTTGAAAAAATGGACAGAATGGGCAAATGACGCAGATGAAAATCTTGTAGAGTTAGATTATCCATGCTTATGAGTTGTGCACGATTTTTAAGTTTTTTGACTTTTATCCTGTCCTATAACCGGTGTATAACCGTTTTATCCTAAAAAAATATATTGACGTGAATGAATAAATTTGTAGCACTAACCGTTAGAATCGAACGAATTGCAAGAGCCTTTTTCTTCACTTACATCGATCACAAAAAAACTGTATATGGGATAAAATTTATTAAACAATGATAAGATGTTTAAAAAAGATAAAAATTCCTTCTAGAAGCTATTCTATGGCATATGGACAGCCTGTTTATGAGACTCATCCTCATATATTAAATCCCGGTGAGATCAGTCCAGGCATAAGTGCTCAAGAGTACCTCGAGAGACGTTTTAAATTATGTAAAGAAATGAGACCGAATTCTATAGCTATAGTAATTGGAAACGATCTCAAATATAGATCTGGAGCAGCATTTTATGAATTTCAACAAGATCCCAATTTTTACTATCTTTCAGGTTTTGAAGAACCAGACTCTTTACTGGTAATTGAAAATATTACCTCTAGATGTACATTTCATATGTATGTAAGACCTAAAGATGTTAAGGCTGAGCTATGGGAAGGATCTAGAACAGGAATGGAAGGGGCTGAACAAATATTCAATGCGGATATTGCACTGAGTAGTAGTACGTTACCTGGACTTTCTGATTTGATTGAAACCAGTAGTCAAGTATACTTGCATCACCCAAATAGTGACTTTAAAGATCCAGATTTTACTTCATTTTCTGGTCCTGTGTCTAAACTATTTTCATTGGGTAGAATCAATAAAATGTTAAAACATAAAACGGTATTGCCTTTAGCGCCAGTTGTTGAAGGATTAAGATCTATAAAGTCTAGTGCAGAAGTTGATATAATGCATAAAGCATGTAGACTTTCAGGGAAAGTGTTCAATGACGCATACAAGATTAGATTTGCTAAAGAGTCTGATCTTTATGCATATTTAGATTTTAGATTTAGAGTTGAAGGCTGTGAAAAGAGTGCATATGTTCCAGTTGTTGCTGGTGGATCTAATGCTCTTCAAATTCACTATACGAAAAACTATGACGTATTACAAAATAATGAATTAGTTCTTGTTGATGCAGGTGGACAAGTTGGTAACTACTGTGCAGATATTTCACGTACATGGCCAGTGAATGGAAGATTTAATGCAGCACAGAAGGATCTCTATGAAGCGATACTAGAAGTAAATCAAGAATGTATTAAGCTATGTTCAGAGCATGCACAACTTTCATTAAATGAAATTCATATTCAGTCACAAAAGGTTATGATTCAATCATTACGGAATATTGGATTGAATTTATCATATTCTACTTTGAACAGACTATACCCTCATCATGTTGGCCATTACCTTGGATTAGGAGTGCATGATACTCCACATGTATCGAGGTCTAAATCTTTGATTGCGAACCAAGTTATTACAATTGAACCTGGAATTTATATTCCACATGATGATATTGAAGTTCCTTCTCAGTTCAGAGGTATTGGTATTCGTATTGAAGATAATGTATGTATTGGAAGAACGAGCCCATTTGTGCTTACTGCTACTGCAGCTAAAGCAGTGGCAGATATTGAAAGGTTGGCAGCAGAGAGTGCACGTTACGAAATTTAAAAGTTCTATTATGGACTAATTTAGGATACGTAGAATTAATTGTAAGAGCTAGAATACTGTGTAAGTGTGCTCTCAGATGTGCGATAATCAGAGCCTATGCATGCCTAATTTTTGAAGTTAAATTTTTAGCTTGTTGAAATTGAACCAAATTTTCGAGTCACATCTAACAAAATGTCAGAATCAAATGAACTAATAGCCCAAGGTGCAGAAGCATTAGTATATTGTACAAGAAAACACCCTTTCCTTGATTCGAAATTAATTGATAATAATGATAGAGTTATAATGAAAGTTCGTCCAAAGAAAAGGTATCGACATCCAGATCTTGATGTAAAACTTACGAAACAAAGAACTCTTTCAGAAGCACGAATATTGCAACGATTGTTACTTGCAAAAATAAGAGCACCTCATCTACTGTCAATAGATTTAAATGAAGGTATAATTTGGATGGAGTATATTAATGGACTAAGTGTAAAGCAATGGATATGGAATGAAGAGTCAGTCAATGTCGATATTGGATATATTAACGAAAACCTATATAAAGTTGGCGAACTGATATCGAGATTACATAATGAGGATATTATACATGGAGATTTAACAACATCTAATATACTATTGAGTAAAGAGAATCTACCGGTTCTTATTGATTTTGGGTTAGGATCGCATTCCGGATTAGTTGAAGATAAAGCAGTTGATTTATATGTATTAGAAAGAGCAGTTAAATCTACACATCCAGCTAATTCTGATAGTTATATTTGTTCTATTTTAGAAGGATATTCAGAGTATTCAAGTAAATCAAAAGCAGTGTTGAAAAGATTAGAAGATGTTCGATTACGTGGAAGAAAGAGATCTATGTTAGGATGATGTGTTGTTATGAGATGAATATTTAAGCGCATAATTTAGTTTCTGTGTGTAGTAAGTCTGCGATTTAGTCACAGTGAATTGTCTAATGTGAGCTTTGCTAACCATCCTTTACCTGTGAGAACATCAGTTTCCTGATCAATGGAAGTTACTCTAGCTAACCAGTCTACAGTATAGCTTGAATCTTCAGAAATATTTAAGAGCTGAAGTATTCTTCCTTTTCCAGTAGATCCTAGCGGCTGCTTTGGATCATTATGTGCGAGAAGTTTAATATTATTCATTGCGGCATATTCTGATAAGCCAGGATATTCACAATCAAGATTAAGAGTTATTTGATCGACAGTTATCATCGATTTAAAATCGGGATGTATATTTCGTAACAATTGATTGAGAGTTGATTTGGTAAAATCGGCAACACCTATTTCATTTACACCTTCATTTCTTAAATATCTTGCCACATCCTCAATTTCTTTAACATGTGCATTGTTTAAATCATTATCTTCAAATGATAAAATTACTATATTCTCTATAGTCCCGGTACTTAATCCTTGAACTACATTTTGATGAGCGTCGACAACTGATTTTAAGACATTGCCATCTTTTCCAACAAACACTTTCAGTGTCAAATAATACCTTTCTCTATTATAATTTATACCATCAACATAAATAAAAGGTTCATTTTCTGGAGGAACTATACAGTTATCAGTATTACATTTGTATTCAGCTAAAAATCTTGATATTCTTGCTTCGAGTTCTTCTGCTGGAGATTGGGCGCCGTCTCCGGCTCTAATAACATTACCTGTAGATATATGAATAACTTCGGGCATCTATAAGAATGTAATTAAGCCTCGACCGTAAACTGCAAGCCTTCTTGTTCCGCTTATAAAAATCACTAGAAAAAACAAAAGAAAAAAGAGAATAAAAGTATTTTATCTTAGAATTCGGAAAAAGTAAGATAAATTTATATTATCTTATAAACTATATATCCTATACCGGTTAGATACCGGTTATAAGTTATAACTTAAAATAAGCTTATAACCGTTAGTAACTTATCCCATATAACGGTTAGGATAAGTTAACCGGTAAATCTAAAAAATACTAAAACTTAACTTATAACCGGTTAGGTTATATTTTCTTTTCTAGATTCTAGTAAATCTTATAGAATGAACGAATAACAACACTCTATAAAACTTGATTTTTCGAATCTTTAATCTTAATTTTCGCACTGTAAGGTTAAGCGATAAATCATGAATATCAATTCAGACACAAAGTATTCTTAAACGTGGTTTTTGTGAGCGATTTCTTAACGATTCCTGTAGCATTTTTAAAATAAGGCAACTATGTAACCTCTATATGAATAAAAACCTTTTGTTATCATAATCTAAAGGGACACTACCCTATAAGCCTATCTCTATGAAAGATTGTGCCACTTTTACCATTATCTTATCCATGAGGCAAGAAACATCCGATATCGCTATCAAATCATGCTTTATCAATCTAATTCTTTAAATTATATTATCGGCAGAGGCTACTTACTTTTAATAAAACAAAATATTGTCATCATATTATTATGTAAATTTTAAGCTTTTCTATATACTTCATAAATATCCAGATAAGAGATAATCTACAACTCTGTTGTAGATCATTTCAAAGATTACCACGTTCAGCTTGTTCACGTTCAATTGCTTCAAATAACGATTTAAAGTTACCTGCACCAAACCCTTCAAAGTTGTGTCGTTCAATAATCTCAATAAATACTGTAGGGCGATCCATCAATGGCTTAGTAAATAATTGAAGTAAATAACCATTATCGTCAAAATCAATCAATAAATTTCTTTCTCTTATTGCAGAAAATTCTTGTTCAATTTTAACTTTAGACCCTTCTAATCTCTTTAGTATGTTCTCATAATAAGTATCAGGAACTGCAATAAATTCAACTCCTCTAATGCGGAGATACTCTACTGTAGTAAGAATATCTTCTACTTTAATAGCAACATGCTGAACTCCTGGGCCATCGTAATATTCAACAAACTCTTCAACTTGACTTTTCTTTTTACCATGCGCTGGTTCATTAATAGGCATTTTAATATGTTCATCTGGTGATGCCATAACCACACTTTTAAGTGCTGAATATTCTGTACATATTTGCTTATCATCAACTGACCAAAATCTATGAAACTGGAAAACTTGCTCATAATACTCACACATTTTATCCATTTCATCCCAATCCTGATTTCCCACACAATGATCAACATTTTGAAAACTTACTGCTGGCAGCAACTCGTTCAGCTTATCGTGTAATCCTATTCTGGGCTTGCCATAGCCAGGAAGAAACGGTCCATTGTATCCCTTTCTTTCTACAAATGTATGTGTAGTGTCTCCATACGTTCCAATAGTTGCAACTGTAACTTGTCCATTGACGTCTTCAATCTTATACGGCTCTCTTACTACTTTAGCACCTCTCTTCTTAGAACTTTCAAATATTCCTCTACAGTCATCAACTTCAAATGCGATGTCTTTAACACCATCCCCGTGTCTAGAACAATGGTCATTGATTTCTTTGCATAAATCCTTCTCTGGTCCTTTAACTGAATGACTAGCTCTTAACGTAGAAACAAATTGAAAGACTACTGATCCATTAGCAACAACATGGCATACAACATTCCTTGATCCTGTTTCAAGCCCTTTATATGCCATTGGCTCAAATCCAAAGCAAGCAATATAGTACATTGCTGCCTGCTTTGAATTCCCCACATACCAAGTTACATGGTCATAACCTGCATAATTACTAATCATTTGTACTCCCGCCATTCTGGAACTGATCTCTTTGTTAATAATTTAAAAAATAAGTAAGAATAAAAAAAGTACAAATTTTGCCTCTATATATATTCTTTAGTCTGTGCATACAATAAGCTGATTTTTATTTCTTCCTTCTTGTATATTTAAGTTAATTTATAATTCTGCCCTTTTTTATATCATATGTTGTAGCGCACAAGATCACTTCTCGGTTCATGGCGGCAATTGGGAGTGCGTGACTCCAAACTATGGGGCCGCTTAGCCATATCAGGCAATGGGGCATATCATAAAAAACTTTAATATGTCTTTACTCCTCCTCGATCGGATTATGTTGGGCAATTCGACATATTCTATACAAGGCAAAAGAGAAAGACTCATTGAAGACAAAAGGGACACTTTTATATATTCTAATTTCTTTTATCGTTAAGCTTAAACTTATTCTTTAAATTTTTTTATATTATTGAATTGTTTATAATTCCTTAGAAAGGATAAGCTTTAGAATATGAGTTCTTTTTTATGCTAAGTTAACTATCCTGTATGTAGGATAGAGCTTATGACAATTAACCTGCAGTTAAGTACTTAACTTATACTTAAGACATAACGGTTATAAAATATAGATAGTATTCAGAGAACTTCGCTCTTCAATTTCGCTTTTAAGAAAATCATAAACAATTAGGAAACCATTCTTCAAAACGTTGAGCTATTTGTCGCATATATGGGATATGGACAAAATATATTCCTATAATTAATTAAGTTATGTTTTAGTAATGTATCCCATATACAATATAAACTTTGAATGCCTAATTCGTTTCAAATCTTTTGAGAAGCTTCACGCTCAAGCGCTTGCTTTACTATACTTCCACATAAACGAGCGTAAGGATTGACTGCTACTGCAAGTTTACGATTGACTTCGTTACCATATACGCCACTTGCAGCAAAATGCTTACTAGCTTTTGCTCTAAAATTCCATTCGTCGTTTTCTACAGATGTGCTATGCGCTTTATGCAGATAAATACAAGCCAATTGGCCATGTGCTTGGGAAAGCAACATAACTTGACTCTTCGGAAGCCTTACAGGATCACTTCCCATAGGTGTATATTGATGATCTGGAGCATCCTTTAATATATCAGGTCTGGCCAGTTTCAAACATATCTCAAGATCTTCAAATGATTGCTCATCTGATCCAAGCATTCTGTATACTTGAGCTCTGTTGTTATAAGCACTTGCAAAAGACTTGTCAGTCTGTATAATTTGATTCAATAACTTTAGTGATTCTTGTAACTTCCCACTTTCTGCGAGTATAACACTGCGTTTCTCTTTATTTAAAATATCCTCTAAATTCTCTGAGGCTTTAGGATATTCAAGAGTCTCGTCAGAAATAACGTAGCTAGTTATTGTTCCTGCACCTTCTGGGTCAAATACTCTCTCTATAACAGTTCTGTCTCTGTCGCTGAGTTCTGTCATATCTTGTGATGCTATGTTAGGTTTATTTTTGCTTTTCTTCAGCGTTAGAACACAATAACAAAAGAAAAATAAGAATTAAAAATAATCAAATAGTTCAATTGTGATGAAGTAAAAGGCAATGAATGAAAAAAAAGAAATATTGTTTGAAATAACACGTATATAATTCTCATTGTCCTTTAGAAATCACAGATGCTCCTAAATTGTAAACTTTAATCTCCAATTTTTGTCCCAATTACCTTTTTAGGTAGTTTCACCGACAATAAAACACGGGAATCACCCTTCGAACATATCTTGTCACCTATAACCGGTAATTATTCTGCTATCAACAATAAAATATAACAATGGTCTTGCTTTAAATCATCAATTAAGTTAAGTCAGTTTATCCTATATTTTAAGACAATGATTTAAAAAAATCGTTGACGTCTTCAGAAGTTACAACTCTGTTCTGATCTGCAAAAGGTTTTAAAAACTCAGACAATTTCACTTTGATCGAATTATAAGCTTGAATACTTTTCATAGCTGTAGTATGTGGCAATCCTGCTAATGCTTTTGCTCCTGCTTCAAATAAAGACTCCGATTCATCGTCTTCTGGAGGTTCATAGACAACTTCTTCCTTTAAAAGGACCTCGTGCTTTTGTAAAAATGGTAAACATTTATTACATTTACATATCTTATCTCGAAAACCATCTATTAAAAATAAAGACACTTCTTCGCCTTTGTTCAATTCAGCCTTTTTAGGACATTTGCATTCGTCGTCTTTTTTAATAATTTGCAAACTTGTTTCCTTAGTAGTTGAATCAGTGTTGTCCTCGTCAGTTTTAACTCTTTTATTCGATGTAGGTTCATTTTCCTCTAATGCGCGTTTCTTTGATTCTTTAGAAGATCTAGATAATGTAGGTAAAGCAATTCCTTCCCAATCGCTCCAAGTAGCAAGAACAGGATTCTTTGTTACACATTTCCAACAAACGTATAAATCAAAAGTATCGGGATCAGGAAATCGAGAATCAGATGCTACTTGATCTTCTGCTTCATTTGCTGATTGGGTTTTCAATGAAACATTCTCTTCTCCCAGTATACATTGCTCATGAAACCAATCTTCGCCACAAACATCGCCAATTATACATTGATACATGGTATCGGATTCATTCTCTGGATTATAAACCATGTCACATGAACAAAACTTTCCATCATAATTATGATTATATTCATTATCTTTCGCGGCTATCGAAAGATCTTCGCCATTTTTTCGAAGTTTACACCCTCCAAACGATGGAATACGATCAGTGCCACAATCACATGTAAAGTCGCGTTTTGTAAAGAGCTCTACTAATTCATGATCTGCGTGACATTGAATACTACAAGAATAGCATATACCTGCTCGCGTGTTGTCTTTCTTGTTACAAGTTAAGCAAGCATAAACATTCTGCCTTAGAGATCCTAAATTATAAGAACATTCTGCAGGATCATAAGGAAGACTTTCACGTGCTTCTTCTTCAAGCTTCTTTTGTTCTTCTAGAACATCGATCGCGGTTACTTCTGACATTTCAATTCGCTATTTTCATTCAATTTTTCTGTGATAATTTCGATAAATGTTGAACTGAAATTCTACCCTACGTCACACTCTCTATATCCCATATATGGGATGTGTGAGCAATTACTATAGGATACTTGCGCGTTCAATCTACTAGCTTTATCTCTTTTGCGTAACAGTGTATCCTTATACTGCGTAACTCCTTTTAAAATTTCTTCTTTCTATTCTATCAAGGGATAAGACACATTACCCATCTAGGATTGATTGGTGGCCCAAAGAATAATCACTACACAAAAGACGCGTATAAGTTGCTTTTTCCATTTTAAATCGCAACTCCCTGAAAAGGTCGTTAAATTGATTTTAAGCTTTACAGTGTCTCCTTTTATACATACGTTCTTCTGTTTCTTTCTAGTTATTTTTTCAACAAATAAAACACGAAAATTTTGAACTTCGATTCAAAGAGAAACATGTCGTCACCATCTTCCGACGAAGTGAGAATTCGAAAACGACGCGCTTCTGGTGGTTCAGAGTCTGGACGCAGCTTAGCAAGCTCACCTCCTGTATCTGAGCCCGTCGAGCCCTTGAGAGAACAATATCGACATAATGTAGAAGATGATGACGATGAGTCTGTGCATAATTATGAAGATGATTTAGTAGGTCAAGAAATTGAAGATGATGAAGAAGACAATGATGCTCTCGTTGAAGAAGCTGACGCGCATGATCTTTTTGCTGACGATTTTGATAATGATTATACTATGAATGACGAACAAGACCATTATCATATCGACTCAGATTATATTGATGATGAAAACCTTCACGATGATCTTTCTTTAGCTGACCGAAGAATGATTGACAGTGCTCTTAATCAGCGCGATCGTATCATTAGACAACAGTGGGGTCAGCAAGATGTTCTTGATGATTATGGTGGTGATATACCTTTATCACTACCTACTAGTAGAAGGCGAAGACGACGTGCTGCTTATGAAGATGATGATGAAGAAATGGACTTTGACTTAAACACCGAAACACTCTCTATGGAAGCACTTGCTGATTGTAAAGCTCGCACTCTTGTAGAATGGATTGTTAACCCACTAGTTTCAAGATCTATATCTAAATTTTTTAGAACTTTCTTGGTTGAATACACTGATGAGAAAGGACAATCTGTTTACGGTAATCGTATTGCTGAACTTGGTATAAACAACTCCGAATCACTTGTTGTGTCTTATTCACATATAACTGAAACTTATGCTGCTTTAGGTTACTTTTTAATAGAATGCCCTTCTCAAATTCTTGCTATTTTTGATAAGGAAGCATTGAGTGTTGTTAAGATTTATTTTCCTGATTACGAAAGCATTCATCCTCAAATTCGAGTTAGAATATCAGATCTTCCTACTCAGTATGAACTTAGAGATTTAAGAGAACTTCACTTGAATAAATTCATTCGAGTTTCAGGTGTAGTAACTCGTCGCTCAGGTGTATTTCCGCAACTTCTTTATGTAAAATATGATTGTCAAAAATGTAATGCTGTTTTGGGTCCAATATTTCAGGACTCAGATGCTAAGGAAGTTAAGCCTTCATTTTGCCATGTTTGTGAATCAAAGGGGCCTTTTATTATGAATTCTCAAAAAACACTATATTCTAACTACCAAAAGATCACTTTACAGGAATCGCCCGGAAGTGTTCCCGCAGGCCGTATTCCTAGACATAGAGAAATCATTCTTCTAGGTGATTTAATTGATTCTGCAAAACCTGGCGATGATTTGGATATTACTGGCATTTATAAAAATATATATGATGGTATGTTATATGCAAAAAATGGATTCCCTGTTTTCGGAACAGTGATTGAGGGAAATTTGATTTTAAGAGGTGAAGGAAGATCAGAGAAGGTTGCTATTAATAATACGATTGAATCAGAACTGCGGCATCTTGCCCGTGATCCTCAGATCATTGATAAAATTGTGGCTTCAATAGCTCCTTCCATTTACGGACATCGTAATATAAAGAGAGCTATAGCTTGTTCTTTATTTGGAGGTGTCTCAAAGAATATTAATGGAAAGCACTCAATTCGTGGAGATATTAATGTGTTATTGCTCGGTGATCCAGGTACTGCTAAATCTCAGTTTTTAAAGTATGCAGAGAAAACAGCATATCGATCTGTGTTTGCAACAGGACAGGGTGCATCTGCAGTAGGGTTGACAGCTTCAGTTAGAAAAGATGCTTCAACCGGTGAATATACCTTAGAAGGAGGTGCTCTTGTTCTTGCTGACCAAGGCACGTGTTTAATTGATGAATTTGATAAGATGAATGATCAAGACAGAACTTCGATTCACGAAGCTATGGAACAGCAATCTATTTCTATTTCCAAAGCAGGAATTGTCACTACTTTACAAGCAAGATGTGGTATTATAGCAGCTGCCAATCCTAAAGCAGGAAATTATATTGCAACTATTCCTTTTGCACAAAATGTTGACCTAACAGAACCAATTTTGTCTCGTTTTGATATTCTCTGTGTAGTAAGAGATATATCTAATGATGAAGCAGATGAAAAGTTAGCTTCATTTGTCGTTGCCTCTCATAATCGATCGCATCCTTTGAATAGTAAGAAAAAGCGCACTTCCGATGTCGATGGTGGAGATGTTGATGATGATAGTGAAAAAGAAGAAGAAGATGGCTGGGACAACGATAATGAAGAGAAAGATCAAAATGATAATGATAATGAAATAGAACCAGTTGACGATTTTGAATTCTTAACTCCTACATCGCCTATTGACCAAGGTCTGCTAATGAAATACATATATTACGCTCGCACGAGAATTACTCCAAAGCTGCAACAAGTGGATGAAGACAAAATTTCAAAAGTTTATGCAGATATGAGACGTGAATCGATCGCTACTGGCGCGTTCCCTATTACAGTACGTCATTTAGAATCTATTCTAAGATGCGCTGAAGCATTTGCCAGAATGAGATTATCTGAATACGTCTCTGCAGCTGATGTGGATAGAGCAATAGAAGTTGCGATTGATTCTTTTATTGGTGCTCAAAAATTGAGCGTCAGAAACAACCTGTCTAAGAGTTTCATGAAGTATACTATTGCATCACGTAGACGACAGCAAGCTAGAGCAACAGGACGATCATAACCAATGACTATTACTAATAATAAACATATATTATAAATATAATCTGGTAGTTTCATCAATCAACTATACATATACCACAAATGTGTATTAGCTCAATATATATGTGTTTGCAATCCTAATGATGATATCTTTCATTTAAGAGGCATGTACATTTCAAAGTACCTAGTCAAAGTTCAGTGGACACCTCAGCTATATGAAGGAAACAAGTATGCTAGTTTTTGGATTTTTAGAAATAAGAAGTGGCGCTGCTATATTTTTAAACAAACGTATGGATAAAATAAAGCTACTGTCAATAGCCGCCACTTTTTATATTGTTGCTCTTTCTTGAAGTACAAGATCTTCCTGTTTAAAAGCTCTAGTACAACTGATATTAGATTAAAAGAACAAAAACTATTTACAAAAAAATTAATGCTGGCCATAACATTCTTTACACGTTATTCAAGTTTTAATGGCGGGCTTGACTGCCTATGAATGTCCTAATATTTTACCAAAAAGAGGCAATAGTTATACATTATATTTCCAGTTTTGCCTATAAATTGGATAATTGTAAATTTTAGCATAAGGCAACTTAAAGGCCGAATTTCACGATCTACAACGCTATATTGTCGGATAGCAATCGCTGTCCTGATTAGTCTTTGAATAAAGTTGGGGTTTATCAGACAAAAGTCCATCATGCATAATCATATAAGGGGAATTTATGTGTATGTAATTAGGGAAAGTTATATCCTTAGAACGGAACAAGAGACAACATCATCTTAACATGACAATGGTCTATCTTTAGGATTGGTGCTAGACTCACTACAGAACTTTACATTAGAAAATATCGAGTTTCCTAATGACAATATCTACTATATGATTACATAATATGTAGCATCACCAGTAAGCTAGGCCTGAGCTTGCTTGCTCCGGCATACTCCACATATAGTCTGTGAATTGATGATAGGTTCAGTGATTAATCTAAAAGCGGTAATAGCACACGCAAATTTAGACTTAACGTTCACATCTTAGCTACTCACATTTACTTTATACTTTATAACCGTTAATGTTTTCAGCGCTTTTCTCATTTTTCGTATAAAGCTAAAATAGCGGTATCTTATGCATGTATAGCTTTTAATTTTATAAAATAATGAAGTTATAATTTAGTTGAAATCAACTTAGACTACTGGAAGTAATATCTTTTTCAAATTCTATAATAGCTGGTACGTCCAGGCAGATAAGAAAGAAGGCCTAAAAGTATCAAATTGCTGTATTTAAGCATTTTCTGAAGTTTGAGTGGCACACGTAAGGGGTTATTGAAGAAGATACCATTTTATTTTGGTGCTGATTAAAAGCAGTTTCACATATCAAGTTCTAATATAAACTATCCATAGATTGTAGCGCTCGAACTTAGTAACCTACAGCGAGCTTTTTTCAAAACGCATATGAATATTTCTATACATCTTTTCAGTGTGGATAAACTCCTTCGTTAGAGGAGGTCCGAGATATAATTGAATTTTACTCTATAGAATACCTAATTTAGAATTAAATGCAGAGATAAAACTAAGCATCTGATCATTGCAAATAAATTTTATAACTCTTGTTCCTTTTCAGCATAGCAGTTCTCTTAATTTGCCAAATCTGGGACAACAGTTTCCGGAAGTAAAAACTGCTATCAGTAACTTAGTGATAAACATAAGCTAACCTTCTTTTCATACTCTGTTAAGTAATTACGTTTGTGTTTTAGTTACAAACATTACAATTAAGAAATAGATATTATACTTTATGGTTTTGATTTTTGATTTTTGATTTATGCAGTCAAGTAAGAGAACATACAAGTTACATTTTTATCATCTGTAAAAAAATTTCTGCAGGTTTTAAAAAGTGGGGCAGTATATAGTATATGAAATTTCTTTAAAGGTTAAATAAAAGGTGATACAAATAGAATCACTAAAAAAATGATAAACAACCTATAAATGACAAAATAGAATATTAATTGCTGTAGATTGGTATGAGCAAGATTCTGCAAAGGCTGTTGGTAGTGAAATACAAGTTCAATGTATAAAAGTGTATAAAAAAGATACAGAGTGTCTTCCAGCAATGACTAACCAGATGAATGATATGAATAAAAGAGAACACGGCTTCTGATATAGTGTCTTACTTACTAGTTATCGCTCATTTCAAGTTCTAAATCTCCAACCACTTCATCATCATATGTACTTAAAGCATAATTACTGTCATCACTTATGCTAGTATCATCTCCTAATTCACCAGTCTTGGAATAAGATGGCGAATGTAATCGACTGGTCTTAAGGTATAAATAGGCAACTCTTTTCCTTCTTTTATTAAAAAAAAACCACATCATAGACCAAAGTGTAGAAGGCTCATCAGCTAGAAAGGTCACAGAAGGTTGATATGAATATATTACACACTCTTTCAAATCTATATGATCATCAACTATATCCCATAGTCGCGGTGGAACAGACATACCCAGACCAAATAAAGCATTATTGAAAGCATTTACAACCTGGCTTACATTATGCTCGCGTTTAAAATCGACTGGGCTTAGCGTTGAAAAGTCATGATCTGGATGTGAAGCGTTTAATACCGATATTAAATAAGCAAATGTGCGACGAGATGAAACTTGGTCTAATGGGCCGAATGGCGAGCTACCTAAGGAAGATGATAAATTCCCTGTAAATGAGCCACTTCCAGCGCCATCTGAAGATCTACTGCCTCTCCTACTTGTCAAAGAAGATAAGCTTGTACCTAAGGCGTCCGAGGAGAGATTATCTATTGAATTCTCATTAAATGAACCAGATGGTGAGCCTACGAACGCGCTTAAAGCTAAATCATTATCGCATAAAGTATCAAGATGCTGGCCAATTGCCTTATATAGCTTCTTATCAGTACCGGCAGACTTAGTAGTGTATAGATCACAAGCCCCTCTGACGCGACAATCTGGGGTAACAAAATGAAGCGCTTGATTTATCAAATCGAGATCTCTCAATTCTACGTACTATATGCACAAATCATGCAAATGTTAGTAAACACAAAATTATCAAAATGAATAAGAATATAAAAGTCCTTCAGACAGCACGTACCTTCATTGTTGCTCTTGAAAATCAAAACAGAGTGTAAACTCTCCAGATAAATCGAAAGTTACTTTACAGGCTTTTATTTCGCAGGACTCATATAAATGAAATAATAATAATTTCAAAAGAAAAAAACCTCAACGTAAAAGCTTCAAAATATCAAAAAGGTTCTTGCAATTAATAATATAAGAACTGTGTATATCCTATTCCTATAGCTTTGCACGTGGAGGCTGGTTCATCAGAAAAGCACTCTCTTAGTAGTAGAACCTAAAATCGATATGTTACGCTTAACCTGAATAGTAACTGAATCATATCCAGTATAACAGCTATAAGAATGCTCCCAATTCTAGTTGTGGGGAAAGTGATTTTATTACTCAATCTAAAAACTGATAAGATCCATTATGTTATCCTTCAATTAAAATAGGATAATAATAATAATTATAATAAAAGCACATGAATGTAAATATTTGTTCCACGTATCGTTACTTAAATAAGCAACCTAAAAATTAAAACAATCAGGTACAATGAATTAATAATCCCAAATGGTAATAAAAGGATATAATCTTCTATAAGATGTAGAAAAAGGGAGGAAATCATTAGAAAAAAATCGACAAAAGCTTGAGATAGCATAAGGTAGCTGTTCTTTTTTGCTTGATTATTGCAATTCATACTTGAGAAATATCACGTATCAATCTATACATGGTGAAATATTCAGTCAATTTCAATTACATCGCCTGAAGGCTGACGTAGTCTTCTTGGTTGTAAGCCTGCTTCTTTTCTTTTTCGATTTTCACGTAAGGACTGGCCAGCTCCTGAAAATACAGTTTTGCTAGTTGAATCTTCTTCTTCAGATTCTTTACCGTCAAATTTCTTCACAGGAACTAAAGGAAATCCAAAAAATAAAGTTCCAGATTTCAAATGAAGAGGTGCAGGTAGCGTATTAGAATCTATCAGTGGAAGAGCAGAAACCTGCGATAACGAACCAGAAGGTAGAGGTGTTGATAAATTTGATCTTCCTCTGCCAGACATTCTTTGTCCTTGTCCATGAAATGAAGAAACAGTAGATTGAGACGACGATGCTACAATATCATCAAATCCAATAGATGCTGCCATTGCACCTGCAACTGTTGCAGGTGTACCACTTCTTGATGCAGTCATGCTAGGTACAGGCGTAGGCTCAACATAGCCTACAGGAGGAGCAAAATCAACTTCTATATCTGTTTCGACCACTGATATAGAATTCAATTCCGATTCAGGTTTCACTTCAAGTACTTTGATTCCGTAGATGTGGTCATTATAAGAAATCTTAAATAGATCATCAACAGACAAAGCACTGAAATTTCTAAGAGCATTTTCAAGAACAGCGCGAGGATCTGATATATCAAGAAAATCTACACTTTGAGGTTGAATCTTAAGAAAAGAACCTTGCATTAATGACGTCGATTGTATAACTAATATTGAGCCAGCAGAAAGCTCAAGTCTTTCAAGAATCCATTCTGGAAGGTAAGCCCTACCTTCTTCAGCTATGAATTCTAGTACTCCTGCATGAGTTACTTGCTCATTAAACTCGTTCTTCAACTCAAAAAGCATAGGGTATGTTATATTAAGACGAGTTAACTTATCAAGAGCACTTGGTGGAAGAATTATTTTACCACCGTAATTCAAAGATTGTCTTGAAGGACCTGCCATCATTGAAACTGGGTATGCTCTAAAAAACCCATGAAATCTCTGATTTGGGTTATGGAACATCGGGAATCCAAAACCTGGAGAAAACATATTCTGAATTAGCTACTCAAAAATTTCTGTATACAAATTGGCTATGCAAATGTTATATTGAAATGCACAAGTTACTGAATGTCAAGTGATATACCTCACGTAAAGGTCTTGAGTTTCTTTTTCTCTCTCGTTGTGTCATAGTTAGATTATTTGAAGGTAATGTGCTATTCTAAAAAAATAAAGGCAAACCGGGTAATATAACAAATACTGAGAAAGCTCTCAAATGGCTGTATGGGATATATAAAATGGTACACGTTTGCTTCCGTTCAACAAATGCATTATTCATTATTTCAAGTATTTGAAAATCTCTTATATAGTCTCGTTGTAGAACAAGTTAACGTACATACTCAACAACATGTATATACACATGAACGATCCACTTTATTATGATGCAGTTAACTCCCATCCCTTTCTAAGTCGATTCAAGATGCTTTGAACTGAATCAGATGGTATATGTGATTTAAGTACAGCTTCTATATCCTTCCATGCAGTTTCAGAAAGTAAACTTGTATCTGCTGAGTCTTCGGCAGTTGGCGTAGTATTAGAGGTAGACGTCGATGAAGCATTAAGTATCATCACATTAAAAGATATCTCTAAACCATTGGAAACATCAGAAAGCAATAACGAGTCTTTTAAAACCTTGCCTTTAACTAATATCCTTAAATTTCCTAGAACTTTCCATTTAGATTTGATAGCTTCCTTAACTGCAAGGATAGTATCACTACTCTTCATCTCAATCGTAGCTTTCTTTACTGGAGGTCTAATAGTTGATGCAATGACTGTGATAACATAAGAGCCCTTAACCAAAGGTGTATTTTTCACAATCATTCCAGGTAATGGCTTCAATGTTTCAGGTATCCCATCTACTGATTCTATACTGTCGATATTTTCACAGCTTTGAGTCTTCCCATCGAGTAATCGTACAAACGCACGAACAAATGTTGTTTCGTCTGCTGACATTCCACTATATTTTTATTACTAAGAAAATATAATATCTCTTTAAATAATCTAGCTAATTGTTTTTAAAGTGTAAACTTGCAAGTAACCGGTATTATGGGATATATAACATAGATTATTAAACATAAAATCCTGGTGTAATTATGGGATAGTATTGTAATTTTAGGTGTATCGGTGTTACCCGTTCTGACGCTGTAGGCGGAAGATGCTCTTGTTTATGGCTGTACATACCCAGCCGCATCCTATTTGTGTATTATGATATAGATAGGTAATGTATTTAAATTACTGCTCTAAGCTGAACTATATATATACTAAAAAGTTCTACTGATAGACATCATCGAATACCTTCTAATGTCACCTACGGTGCCCTAGAGTGCTATTATCCTTTCTCTTGGATATCTGTCTGTATGTTCCGGTCTGTCGAGTTGTATGTCAAGTCTGGCTAACACCGCCTTGGTATATTCCATATGGATGTTTCCTTGGCAACCGCATTTTCTAAGATATTATGTATAGGATAATATAAAATACCTTCAACATAATATAATAAGTTAAGTTACTTCGAATTTCTAAAGGATATTCGCTGGCTCCTACTTTAACTGATCTATCGATACACAAAATAATAAGATATTAGGAGACTGGATCTTCTTAGAGCTTATAGATATCTTTTACATTACTGTTAAATTGTATATGCTGCATTTGGATTTTGTGACTGGTTTTGCAAGAACTCTTATACATCTGTATTAACATGGTTCGATTAATCGCTCTTCCACCGATCACGTTTCCATCGATTCTTTTTTTTTCTACCTTTATACATTTCGTGGTGGCTAATACTGAGATAATACAAATTCAGCATACTAAAAGCTGCATAGATTTTAATAAAGATGAAAAAATATATAGCAGAGCAAGGTTAAAGTTCGATGGTGAAGTAATGATTCCTTCACCTGTTCCTTACATGATGGACAAAGTTGCGCCTTTAACTTTCGCAGATACATTATTATTGTCATACACTAAAAGTGACTACAATAGCAGTGATAAGAAATTGCCTATAGATGCTATAGTTTTTAAAAACTTATCCATTATGTATCACGCGCAACCAGCTATTCGGTCTTATACTATATCTAATTTGCCATGTGGTTCTTATTCATTACGACTCAGCATACCTGCATCTGTGCCATGCAAGACTACAATAGAGTATGAAGATCCTATATTTACCATTGAAATGACCCCTATTTATGTATTATCAAATCCTGACGCTTTTCTTATTCCTCAACCTATCTCCTTTGATATTGCATTTGATCCCCTAATATTCAATGCTATACCAAGGTCAATTGTCACTGTCATAACAATGATCCTAACAACTATAATATTTTCATATTTTATTGTAGCTCCTACTTTTATGAAATGGCTACAATCGTTAAGTTTACGAGGAAGGAATACAAAAAAGGTTACTCTAATTCAAAATTCTGATTGACAGGTTCTTTCTATTGTATTCAGATATTATAGCCCTTATGAAATATGTAATAATAATAATAATAATAGCATAAAAATAAATGAGGTGATCTGTATCTATAACCATAAATTAATATAAAGCGGCAGTTACGCAAAATTACTTTTGCTATTTCATGCTTGATCCAGAAGGTAATTAGTTGCTTCTGAGATATTGCCGTTATACTTTTCCAAAGCTGCTCGTGCTGACTCTCTACTAAATCCTATCGAAATCAGCTCCTTAAGTTGGGGACTATCTGTATCTGGCTCTTCAACTTTCGCCTCGGTTAGTCCCGATGATCCTGACTTTCCAAGATCTGCAAATATTTCATCCCACTCATCATTCGTATCCGCTCCATTCTCTTTAATACTACTACTAGCAACAGCTTTTTCTTCATTATTCCCTCCAAATGAGTTGAACTCTCCAAACATGTCATCAGAATGAGACATGTCTAATGAATACTTCGCTACGCTGTCATCTGGTTCTTGCTCTTCAACTGCATCTTCAAGATCTGCAAATTCATCTTCAAAACTTTGAATCGGCGACATATCGTTACTAACTACAGGTGCGTCTGATCCCGAATCAGTCGCTAATCCATTAATACCTTCTAGACTTCTTACTGGTAAAATAGGTATAGGGGAGTGAATTACTGGAGTCTGTATAGGTCCATCTGGCGTTGAGAGTCCAGCCGTATCTATTGCAGATCCTCTGACACTTTCAATAGATGTGCTAGCAACATCTGCATTATCTGGTTCGTTACCAACTTCTACAAATGCATCTCCCCCATCTCTTGCATCTGCAAAATCTCCAATACTTTCAGAATCAGAATCAGACTCTGCAATTTCCAATTCCTCAATAGGAGGAAACTCTGTATCAATCTTAGTATTCGACTGACCAGCCGTAGTATTAAGTTCTGGAATATCATCACCGCTAGTCGATATTTCAGGAAACGCAAAGGGTGCATTTATTTCACTACCATCAGCTTTATCTAAGGAGCAAGCTGGTTCTGAAGTACCAGCATCCAAATCCTCGGAAGATTCTACAGGATCTTCAATGGCTCCAGGTTCAATCGTTTCAAAAGTTTGAAGTGCATCTGTGTACTCCGTAGCAGGCTCTTGAAGTGTTTCAACTGATTTCATCAAATTTGACGTGTTCGCTTCTGCAAGGAATTCAGAATCACTTACCTCAATGGCACACTCAATTTTCCTATCCTCAACTACTTCGCTTGCATTCTCAGACAACACTTCATCAGTATACAGCGGCTCCGATACCTCAGATTTCGCTGCGTTAATATCCATAGCTCCAGGAGATATTTGATATTCTCCCATGTCATCAGATACTGCTGTTCCTGACGCAACAACACTGGCGTTATTAGAAACTGGTGTGATGGGACGAGAATTATCAACATCGCCTCGAACCGATTGAGGAGGATTGTTTTGGACTGAAGAAGAAGTTGATCCAGGGCGTGCAATCATTAGAGGCGCTCCACTACCAGCATTAGTAGCAAATGGCATCATAGAAGATGAAAAAGTGGCAGTGGAATCGGGTGGTGCAATTGCTGGTAAATTGGTATCAATATTAGCCTGACTCGTTACAATTGCTTCCGTGCTCGTAATGTCCTCATTGGGACGTGGCACATTGGATGTATCTTTCGATGCAAAAGCTGGCACTCCAGATAAATAAGCTGGCTGAGCAGCTACTTGAAAAAACGGATTTCCTCGATTAGTCGATGTATACGAAGTACCGCTATTCGAAGACGCAAATACCCCTGAGTTTGCAGCAGAAGCATTTTGTAGCTGGGCCTGGTCATCTTTTATTTCCCGTGATATAGTGACAATTTTACTTTGTGCAGACGCAGATTTCTCTTCTACTGTAGCAAGTTGTTTAGTATTAATTGCAAGCAGTCCTTTAACGTGCCTGGCTTCTTTCTCAAGCCCTTCAATTTCAACATTAAATCTATTAATCTCATCTGTTGTGGCCTTTATGTTCTCTTTAAGCCCCAGATTCTCATTTTGATCTAGCTCAAGTCCGGAAGAAATTTCCTGGTAACGAGCTTGTACAGCATGGTAGCTAGCTTCAAGAACAGCGTACTCTCTGCTAAGTTCTGCTGTCTCATTCTTAGAAAGTGTCAATTGAGATTCAACTTGTTGAACTTTGAGAACTTCTGCATCATATATCTGTCTAAGATGGCTAAGTTTAGTCTCAATTTCTTGCTTAGCTCTAATTGCAGCTCCAACTTCATGCTCAGAGCAGTTTCGTTTATCGATTAAAGCTTTTGTTTGAGAAGTAAGAGAAGACACTTGATTTCCCAAGTTAGCCACAAGCGCAGCTTCTTCAGGAACAGATGCTGCAGCGTCCGATCCGCTATCTAAAAGATCAAATAAATTCTCTTTAGGGGCTTGAGTGGCAGCTGAAACCTGAGATACAGATCTTGATGAAGGCTGCACAGGCGGAGTAGAAACAGGCTGGGTCTTGGTTGATGAGAGCTGCGGAGATTGATGAAAACTCGCAGCCATTTGCAGCCCAAAGCTCGACTGAGGAACAAAAGAGCCCGTCTTGTTACCCTTCGAACCAGTTGATGTTGGAGAAAGTGCTATTGAACGAGTTCTGTCAATTTTAGCAGGAGCGGTAAAAGATGAACCAGTATTATCCGGCTGCAAACTCGGAGTAGGCGAGAAAGCTTCATTCAAATCAAAAAGCTCATCTAAAGAAGATTTGGGCTTTGGAAGCTGTAGGTGAACATTTGATTTTCGAGGCGAAACTGGAGGTGGCTGTGCATGATATGCAGCACTGCCTGAAGTATCAGTAGTTGATGATGGCTCTAAAACTGAAATTGAAGTGGATATATCTGGTAAAGATTGAGGTAATGGATTACCTGATACGGCTTGCTTTACCAAATACATGGCAATTGCAAACTCATCTTTACCAAAAACTCCAGTTTTTTGTTTATCAGAAAGATCCCATATTTGGGCAAGAATAGAATCAGGCAGATTTAATGTTTTCAGAAATGGTACAACCTCTGCAGCCCCTAGCTTTCCAGTCCCATGATCTAGAGTTTTAAACAAATTGTCATAGCTTCCTCTGTCAGAAGGAGTGACAGGTACGGGCAAAGTATTAGAAGCAGGAACAGTAGGTGGAGGTGGGGGTGGAAGAGGTGATGCCATAGATCCTGCTGAATTAGTAAAATTTGGGTCAACAGTAGCTACAACCGATTGCCTGGTAGAAGAAACAGATGGTCGGGCTGATGCTGAAGAGCCAGAATACTGCGACATATTGTTAGCTGAAAGAGGCGGAATCGCGGATGTGTTACCTTCCACAGTAGCATAAAAAGATGCAGGTAAAGTAGAAGGAACCGTCTGCAATGATCCACTCAATATACATTGAATTAGATGCATTGCAACAATAAACTCCGAAACTTGCAAGTATCCAAGTTGTTTCAAATCAGACAAGTTCCAAATACTGCTTAATATTTGGGGTTCTAAGCGCGCCTTTAAGAATATGTCTCTTGCCCTGTCACCAGGTAAAATTCCATCGGGTGCAGTCTTCTCAAAGAGTTTTACAAAGCGTGCCCTATCTTCAGGGGATATCAAAGGTACTGCAGATTTAATAGCAGCCGGAGGTTGATCTAAATTAGAATTCTGATTTACCTGGCTACCAGAATATGATTGGACGGGTGGAGGAGCAAGTTGAGGAATGGATATACCTTGAAATCTAGGTAAAGGACCCGGAACGGCAATAAGTTCAGGGCGCACAGGCTTTCCATTCTGAACATGTCCAACTAAGCGACAGGCAATTGAAAACCCGAGTTGGTTTAAAACCCCTTTATTGTCAGCATCTGCAAGTTGCCAAATCTCTCCTAATTGAAGAGGAGGCAACCCGGAAGATTGAAAGAAGACTCGAGCAGCATCGCCGGTTACAACACCTAAACCTTCTGAATCGGCAGATCTAAATAAATTTCCAAACGCTGCCTTCTCGGTCGCTGATAGAGCAATAGAAGAATCTTCAAAATTATAGTTAGTATGGCCATAATCAATAAAAGAAATAAAGGTTCTATTCAGGCAAAACAACCATACTGGGTAGATTCTTTAATACTTACTTGCTTGATTGTTCATGAATAAGAGCAAAATACACTAAAACTATTAAACCCCCTCCAACAATCAATTTTTAGATGCTTTTAAAACAAATAAACAAAATCGAAGTATTTATTTAGCAAAATAGATATGTTTGAAATTAAGTGGAGAAGAAATGTATAGGCGTAAGGGTAGTATGGTGCTATGTACCGGAATCCCGATAGATAAACAATAACTCATTAATTACATTACCCGGTTTATTCTATTTTTAAAACCAATCGAACATAGTTGTGGGGAAACTGGATTTTAGTCACACACTTTTGAACTTTCGAGAGAGACTTTGTACGATTCAGCGCAGACAAAGAATACCATATAAAAGATAGCATAAGATATTAATATCTTCTACTCTTTTATCGAGATAGGAGGTAATAATAATACACCTATAGCCTTCTAAGGGACTGAGGAAAGTAGATTGGGGAAAGCTTTTCAGGTGTTCCCCACAACTCTGCAATCGAACTTCATGTGTTAGGTGGAATTTGATATCTCGAAAATTGTCAAAAAATATGGTGATAGTTAAAACTAAAGAATAACTTGTAAAATAAAAAAAAGTATATAATACAAAAACAAAAATGCTTCTTTAAAAACTAAATTACTTAAGCGAGTAGTCCTACCTTACGAAGTAGAACCATTGTGCGGATTAGTCCGGAGTGATAACTCTAAATTTATATTCTCGTAGAATTGAGTATTAGGTAAGCTGAGTAAGTTCTTATACGAAGCTTCTAATATTACTCTAGATACAC